>BACB01004920.1:0-13959 GCA_000338015.2 Ganoderma multipileum BCRC 37180
TTCTCAATACTGTGCCGTTGCGCTAATCTCTGTGATACCTAGGGGGATCCGGTGCGAAGCGTGCCGGAGAGATCGTATCCGAGGCAGCCGCATTCTGTGTATCACCTGTGGGATCACAAACTCGATCAATCTGTGCGACAAAAAGCGATCATGCATGACCACCACGGTCCGGCCGGAGGCCCACCACAATTTCGCGTTTCCCCATCGTACTTCGCATGATATGGTAAAGCTGCGCACCGCTATCCACCCTATTCGCGAATATGGAGAGGTCTATAGGACAGCCCAATCTGCGTCAGAGACGCTTCGTCAAATTTTCGCCGATCTACCCTCCCGAGGGAGCCGGGGAAAACAACGGTCGGCCAAGCAGTTTCCGAAGTGCATAAAATGTCGTGAATGCATTACTTCCCTGCCGTGCTGGTACTGCATTGAATGCGAAGGTGTGTCGATGCGTTCTCATTGCCTAAATGAGGGGTTGACAATCCGTGACGTCCTAGGGAATACCTTCGTGTGCGTCTCGGTGCGACGCGAAACAAGGCGGCATCACCATACGGAAGCATAAAGATACCCACGCCCTCGTTCAATGCCAGTCTCTCCTAGGTCCCGAGCTCGACCATGGAATGGGACTCCATTCCCACGTGGGCCTGCTTGAAGATACCCTCACCTCTATCAATGAGCGGGTGCAGCAGATAGATGATTTTCTTCATCATCCTATGAAGGCCGCCCGTGCCCTTGGTGCAAAGGCTGCTGCGTCGTTGCAAGGCTGTGTACATGCATAGTGCTTGTCAGCGTGGTGCATTGGAGTTTCGTAGTCAGGAGACGTGAGCATCTCGCCCGACATGGAGGTTTTGGTTCGGTTGAGGCAGGCGGGAAAGGGGGCATCAAGACCACTGCGTGTAATCATATGTAGAATAGCCATGTAGATCCAAACTTCTAGGATCCGAATGCGAGAGATCAGGTGTGGCCACCCGTACTATGGGTCGTTGTGCAACTGCCCGCATGAACGCTCCAGATACTTATTCCACATTTCGCGTGCTCGCGACGTCGTAGGTCTAGATCTGTCGAGCATGGTGAAATGTCAAATCATAATGCTGGAGTACGTTATTGGGTCACAAAGACCAAACCCCGGATGGTACTGCGGGACACGCACGAAGCGAGTGTGCTGAACGAAACAGGGTATCGTGTATCATGTTACAGAGGCATCGACCATGAATAACGTAGCTCTCAAATCAAAGCGAGACGCAGATCATCTAGCATACACGCGTGCGGGTTCTCAAATAACTACCATACCTGCGAGAGCCGCAGCGAGCGCAAGCGCGACCTTGAAGGCGTGCTTCGCGTTTTGGATGCTCTTGAGCTTTTTCCCCCGCGCGCCGTTGCTCTGGTGCGTCCCCGTCCCCGTCCCCGTCGCCGAAGCCCCGGTACTCGCAGCGGTGCCAGTGGCCGTGACAGAGAAACCAATCGGCCCAGTCGCGGTCGCGGTGTGACTTGCGGCGCTCGCGCTGGCAGAAGACGCACTACACATGCGTCAGTCGAACCTCGGTACATCGTCCTTGCAAAGGGGCACTCACGCAGAGCTCGCGGCGGCCGGGTCCACCGAGGTGTTCAACAGGATCCCGTCGATAACATGCACGACGCCATTGGCGAGCAGGACGTCGGGTTGGACGATGCGCGCCGTAGCGCCTCCGCAGCTGACGTAGTGCCCCGTCGCGTTGAGCGTGAAGGTGAGCAGCTCGCCGCCCGCGGACGTCCGGTTCGCGTTTGGCCCAGCGAGGAGGGGCGAGTAGACCGTCGAGCCGTTGATCAGCTGCGGGGAAGAATGGAATGCGTGGTGAGCTTCTCATAAGTAGCGACGGGGGCTGGCACAGAAGGAGCGAGATCGACGAACGTGGTTCTGGAAGACGGCCTGGGCTGCGCTCTGGTTCGACGCGAGGCTCGCGAGGCCGCCTGCGAGGGCGAGCGTGATCGCTGCGTTGTTCGGCGCGAAGAACGTGAAGCCATGCAATGTGTTGTTGAGGATGTCGAAGAGCGGGGCTTGGGCCGTCGTGTTCGCGCTGGCGTTGAGGGTAAGGGCGGGGGCCGTGACGTTGCGGAGGATGGGCGCGACGAGCGCGAGCGAGCTGTTGTCCAGGACGACAGCTTCAGCGAGCGTGCCGGGGAAGCCGAGGACGTGGTCGATCGTGAGGATGGTGATGTTGCCGAAGGTCGTCGTGTTCGACACAACGGGGTCGTTCCTGCATTGGGGAGGGCCGATGAATGCTAATGTTAAGGGACGGGTTGAACGATCGAAGACGGAAATGAAACTTACAGTTGGTTGAGGACGTGCACTTTGCCGTCTTCGCGCGTGGCCCAGGCGACAGCCTGAGGCTGCCCGGAGCCCTCGAGCTGAACCACCTTGGAATCAGTCAAGAGTGTCGTGCCGAGTGTGACGTTGGGGTATGTGGTGGAGACACCGGTAAAGTTGCCAGACACGAGGTGGTATGCAATGACGTCCGTGAGAGCGTTGGCGTCGGAGGTAACATTAGATGGTACTGAGCTAACTGTGGGGCACGCGTTAGCGACTCCACATACGCGGCACGAGGAGCCTCCGAGTGACCTACAAGCATTATCCGTAGGGGCGAAAAGTAGGAAAGGAGAGCCATTCGAGACCTGAGAGAGAACGGACTGGCCAGCGGCGGTGCCGTTGAGTTTTGCAGTAGCATTCGCAAGCTGGTTGTGGCCGGCGCTGGCGAGAGCCTGGGAGAGACCAGAAAGGAACGCAACGTTCTGCCCTAGAACGGCCGTCGGAACAGACGCCAGAAGGGCGGCAGCGGCAGCGAACAGTCTCATCGTATGGAGTCGTAAGAGTCGTGAATCTGTCGGCAAGCGACGTCGTTGGGAGGTCGGCCCACCCAGAGTGCGTCCAGGAAGCCTTATATACATCCACTGTGGGGGAACGTGCGTTCATAATGACGACAAGGCGGGACCGTGCCGAGGGAGATGAATGAACTCTACCCTCTCAGAACTGGGCGACGTGCATAACGTCACCGCAGGGTGCCGCATGCGAAGAGCGAATACCGACCACTCAGGTGCCGAGATGAAGCATGCTCAAGCGCCCCGAGATACGTTGGTGGTTGTGAGGGTTGATAACGTCGAAGCCGAAATGTTTGCACCATTGTCTAGCTCTGCGAACAAATCTGTCACCATTCATGCAGAGGTACAAAACAGGACTCGCACCATGGAACGCTTGCGGTCTATCGCAAGGAGAGTGCGAGCCTCATGGACTAACTTTTCGCTCCTTGAAAAAAAGGTGCACGGAGGTTGACGGTGGCGTGACTTATATATATACAGTGCAAACGCGAGAAGCTGTTTCCTTCAAACGTATATGATCGGTAGTACCAACGCCGCCGCTGGTATGCCAGGCATCCTGCTGCGATATTGTCGCCGGTTGGCCCTATTGAGGTGAGTTTCGTATGATCAGCGGCGTTCTGGATAGATGGCATTGGTAGGTGAACGCACTACTATTATTGTGTGAGGATCCGCTCGGCATCTGCCTACATGAAGATCGGCGCCTGAAAGAATTCTTCGCAATCTTCATGCGCAGTTTATTGCGTGCTCTGCTTTCATATTTTGGAAGTACCATGGTCATTCAGGTTGCGGAGAGTGATTCGATGAAGGCAACATTTTGGACTGGACGCATCACGAAGCGAAAAACGTCCGACTTTGCCGAAGCACCGGTGGCCATGGATGTCACCAATCCGTCTCTTCAAAATGTCAAAAATGGGGAAAAGTGTCCAGAGAGGAGTGGACATATGCACACCATAACATACCCCCGAGAGTGAGATGAGAGTCAAGAGACAAAATACTCGTGGCGGAGTTCGGAGTGCCGACGACAAGCGCCATGGGCGTCTAGTCATCGGGACATTACGTCAGTACCTACCGTACGCCAGCGACGTGGCAACGGCTCTCTCAGTCTGCCTTCTTCTTCCTACCCTCATCTCAACTTTGTGTAACTATATGCGCACCCATCTAGAGACTGATTCTATACTGCTCAGCCTTCTGAATGCTCAATGCCTTTCCGCCCTCGGCCCCACCCCCCGGTCAACATTTCAAATTGTAGGTAATCCCGAGGTCGAATAAGAAGTACAGCCACGTTTGGACGTGCGCTCCGTAGCATCGGCGCCGGCTTTCTACTTTGCAAATCCAGATCGACATCGACGTCGTCTCGCCATCAACCCGCCACGCATACAAATACCCATGCCAGTCGCGTCGTCAGGTGCCGTGCGTCCTACGCATACCCCACCATGTCACTGAAGGGCCTTGCTAAACGCTTCCACAGGTCGCATTCAAAACGAGACGATTCTCCATCAGGAGATCAGGATGGAACACCCTCTACCAACTCTAGCAGCAACTCTCCTAGCCGAGCCGGGACACCGGGAGCTCAGGCGTCGCGAGAGATCCCTTCTGTGCAAATGCCTTCCCCGGAAACAGAAGGGCCAGTTGCAATGTCCATGACCGTCCCAGAGCATACGCCTCAGCCACCACCCGAGCCTGAGGTGCTCCCACACGCGATGGACGGTGCACTGACCGAGCTGAGGCCTATGCAAGCCCAGTTGGATGCAGGGCCGACAGTGAAAAAGCTCGATAAAGCCCTCGACGCGATGGGTAAGTTATTCTAGCCTTATTGTCGATCGCGAGGGAGTACTGATACTGTCATCGGCGTCAGGCGAGAAGATAACCAGCCTTACTACTCAGACCGACCGGGCGATGTCGGTTATGAATAACGTGACCACGATCGTGAACGCTGCCACGCAGAGCAACATCGTGCAGAAAATCGAGCGCGGGATACAAAGGTTTGCGGACGACCTTCCATGGCTCATGAAGGCGCTTGATGAGGTGGCTCGGATCCATCCCGTCGTGACCGGTGAGCTTCTCGATTCTGTCAGGGCGTCGGACACTAATGTTGCTCCTGACAGTCGCGGTGCTGGCTTTCAAGGCCGTATATGCGCTAGAAAGTACACGTCAGGAGAACGACCGTCGCGTGATGACGCTCTATGTCGAGATGAAGGATATGATGATGGTTATGGTCCAGTTCGTCCCTTTCTCTTACTCACGTAGCGATATCTCTAACGCGTACGATCAGATTAAAAGGGGTAGAGAACCGGACGCATATAGGCCTCGATGGACGTCCGCTGAAAGACCGCCTCGAGGAGCTCGCGGAGAAAACCGCAAAGAACATCAAGGAGTGTGCCAACTTCTGCGACACGTTTGTCAAGAAGAAGCTGCTCGTGAAGGTCTTCAAGGGTCCTGTCTGGGCGGAGAAGCTCACCGGCTACGTCAAAATGTTCTCCGACCGCAAAGTGGACTTCGAGTTCGCGCTTGCGATGCACACGGCCAACTCCGTCTCAGACGTCAAGAGACAAAACTACGAGATCCAAGCCAAGTATGCATCATGCCGTCCGTCGGAGCGTGGTTCGTGGCTGACGAAGCCTCGCACAGGCTGGACGCTGTGCTCGGTCTCTTCAGCAAGTTCGTCAGCGCCGAGGAGCGCAAGATCGCGCTCGAGATCAACGCCAAAGGCGGCTACACGAAAGTGCGGCAGGACGACGAGGCCCTGAAAGCGCTCATCGTGCTCGATGACTCCATTCGTCCACACGGCGAGGACGCGCCGCGCGATGTGCTGCGCGAAAAGACGACGCGGAATAAGCTCGCGCTGGCGCTGGACGAGCTCAAGGTCGAGCTGCGCGAGGACGTCGAGTACGCGCTCGAGAAGAACTTCGACGCGTTCACGGGCAAGTTTGAGCTACAGGTGGACCTGTTGCAGGTCCAGCTCGAGAAGTATATCCGGGCGGAGAATGATAGGGTCATTGGCGCGGTGACGGACGCCATCAAGCAGGGGCCGCATATGAAGATCAAGGACCTAGTGAGCGTTGCGTCCGGTGTATGCGTGCTAGTTATTCACACGCGGTACAGGAGCTTCGGAAGATCTGGCAGGACATGGTGTGTACCATTGCTGTAAGACTGATTTTGCGCTGATACGAATGCCCAGGGCTGGCGCGGCAACGTGAAAGCCCGCCTCTTCGTACTCACCCTCCAAGATCACTATCGAGACTTATTCGACAATGCGACCAACGCGGAGCGGCCGGACACGATCGCCAACGACGAATGGGCCCTGGAGTATTTAAGTTTGAACTGGCTCCGTCCGCTCATGGAGGCGTTCGACGATGACGCGTCCGGGTACGTGACCATCACGGAGGTGAACAAGCTCATGGACATGCGCCCTTCTTCACTTACTTGGAGGTGCGTCTAGAGCCACCTCCAGCTGGTTTATGCCTTGGTATTCATGCTAATGCTCGATAGTATACCGCACTGGCTGGCATACTGGGCTGTCGGTAAGGGACATGTCGCTTTATCCGCTCACCGTCAAGTCTGATATCCGGATGTTTTCAGGATGGCGACTTGCCTCGACATCTTATATCAAACGTATCAAGGCTGCCATCGCGCTGATGCAGGAAGCGCGGCCCACTATCCTTCCTCGCAACCGCGTCGACATCAACTGGTACTTCCTGCATCACTGGCACGAGGCGTTCGCCGCCACCGCGGGGTTCCAAGAGTGGTACGACGATGGACTCGAGGACCGCTTCCAGGACTACATCAAATACGAAGAGGATCGCATCCGAGGGAATCTAGAGAAGATCAAGTATAATATCGACACGCCGGAGACGGTCACCCTTGTCGTTGGGTCTGGCAGGTTGGAGAAGGTCAGTAAGGTCGCTATGGTTTGGGGCGCTGCGGACTACTCACCCACGCATACGCACGTATCTAGTGTTTCTTGCTCCTCCTTTGTTTGATTCTAGAACACGATCTGCGCATCGTCCGGGCGGCGACGCGGATCGTGGTTCTGAGGGAGGTGCTGACCAACATGCAGACCACGATATGGCATATCTTTAGGGCTTTTGACCGCAGATTTGTCGAGCTCACCGGTATGGGTCTTGTTTTGCTGGTACGCTCGTTTCGCGCTGATTGAAGATGACAGATCTCTTCGCGGAGCAGAAGCTTGATAGAAGCGAACGGTTCAAGGAGTTCGCGTTTGGACTCGTACGTCACTATGCCACCCTGTGTTCACGAGATATGACAATTGATGGGGAAGCAAGTTTTTCCACGTCTCTCCTGACTCGGATATCTGGGCTACGAGCAAGCTGGGGGATGGGACATTTGCACTCTTTGTTCCAGACGATGAGCGGCCAATTGTGCTCGATGGCATCGAAGAGGAGAAGAAACCATCGATTGTTTCTACAACAATGCTCGACGAGGTGGATGCGGAGACCGAGGATGATCGTGCAGCGCCAGATCCTGTGAAGTCTATGTGGGTCCAACCCTTTGGTTGTTTCAATTTCGTTGGTACTAACGATTGGTATAGTATCGGCGAGTGGAACGGGTTCGCGTACACCGAGGACATATATCCGAGGCGGCCGATGCTCTCTTTGCGTTTCCACTACTCGAAAAAGGATGGCGAAAATATCTGCGCGAGTGGAGTCGAGTTCGACGGCGACACTTATACTCTTTCGGGAACGTGCTCCACGACAGAAAACGGCGCCATCAAAGTTAAATGGGACATATCCTACGCGGATGGCACAGCTGTCCACTACGACGCCACCCTGGTGGACGAGTTCACGATCACCGGTACCCGCGTGTATGGAGATGAGCCCGAGCCGGACTTTTCGTACATTCTCAAGAAGATCCCCGCACATTATATGACCTTGCGCCCTCGCCCCTCTTTATTGGCTGCGAACAAGTATCGCTCCCTGTGGCGCTACGCGATCGACGCGACGATACAAGACGTTCGGCGGCGCTGGTGGTCTTGGTCGTACTTCGCTGCACGGCGGGATATCCGGAGAAAATATCTGGATGAGAACTTCCGTAGGAAGCGATTCGTCGTGGAGGAGCCCGAGGAGGAGTACAATGCCGGACTTAATGAGGCGAGAGGGTCGTGCACTGCGATCGAAACGCGGCTGTATGAGAGCATCTGCGAGTACTTGTACCTCACCCTCCCATATCATTGGCAAGCCCACTCGCTCTCTGTGGCTGCATTATAACCCCATTGATGATAAACGTTTTTCCATTGGCATCCAGGTACACTCTATGCGAGGGCGCTGCTGAAGTGAATAAGCACTACATCGAGGGCGGGCGCTGCATCTGCCTCACCTGCGTCGCGGACAAGAACGATTTCTCCAGGCAGGTCAGCTTCTGCGACGACCCGGACTGCCTCGGGGCCAGGAAGTCAGATGGAATGTGGACAACCGCCTACGATACGGTCCATCGCACGACGCACGATATCCTCAAGGTCAGAACGGTTATCAACCGCCTTCTCTGGCCAAGTCTTTCCGGGCGGGCGACGGCGGCGCTTGCGCTTGTTCGCATCCCCGGGATTCTTCCCGATCCTCCTACCGAAGAGAACCAACCCCCGGCCGAAGAGACCCAACCTCCTGCCGAAGCGACGGAAGGCATCCCTGCGGAGCCGTCCGACACGCCCAAAGATGCATCTGACACTTCTGAGAACCCCCTCGGAGCTCGTGCTGAGGATGCTAACGGCCACGAGGAATCTGGACCCGCGGTCACGGAGGTGCCACTACCGTGGACTCCAACGTGCAGGATCTGCCGCGAGACCGTGTACATGGGGCGTTGTTGGTACTGTCTGGATTGCGAGGGTATGTCTCCTATTTCTCTTCCTAGCCCACCGGCCTCATCCTCGCGACACGACAACAGACTATATTTGCGATGCGTGCGACAGAAAGACACTCATCGCCTGTCAATCGTGTCATAGTCCATTCCCGCAGCCTGAGTGGTACTGTGGCTTCAAGCCGAGTCAGTCATATTCGACTAGCGACGGACATTGCCGGCATTACTAACCCTCTGCTGCTTTGCAGACGACTTCCTATGCCCTACGTGTTTGGGGCGAGGCATAAAGGGTCCAGAACCCGACGCTTCCGAGGACGTGGCCGTGACCCGCCATGTATCCACCCACCCACTCGTCCAGTGCAAGCCGCTTGTTTCGGATCCTCCAACTGAACCCGAAACAGAGCCGAAAACGACAGATACTAGGCTGGCTAAGCTGGAAGAGCGGATAGAGCAGCTGCAAGGCCAACTGGTCACGCTGGAGAGTAAGCAGGAAGCGATGCAGGCGCTCTTGCTTTCTAGGTTCACGGAAGCTCTGATGAAGATGCCAGCGACAGACGACTCGGGTGGACAGGTCGCATAGGAAGTATCTGTTTCTCTCACTCGCTTCATGTGGGATAATTTGTGATTTGTAATTGCTTCGTTCTATTCACCCAGTATGACATCTGTGTGGCTTCAGGACTCCCGTCGTTCATCAAAGTGAACACGCTATGTCGCCCATCATCGCCATACAGACCGGCGCAAACGCCACACCAACCCGAACGCCAGCACTTGCCTTGCCGCCCCCTCCCTCCTTGCCAACACCAGCCTCTCCCATATCCCAGCTTTCGGTGCCTGGTTCCCTTAAATCACGACGTCCCCGTCGTTCGGTTGGCTCCCCATGCTGACGCAGCCGTGTCTCCTTGCCGTACGGTACGGGGCACATTGTCTGTGACGCGTGCGTAGTCGCGCCTAGGCCGGCCGTCGATTGAGCGTAAGTTCCACTAGACCCACCGCTACTTCATGCTGCGCTTCAGATGCAAGCGCGTCGCGGCCGGGGCCGCACGGAGTGCGAGTGGCTCGGAGGGACAGGAGCGCTTCTCCATCTTCTCGGACCAGTTGAAGAGCGCGGAGCGGAGCGCCTTGAACGTGTAGCTCGGGATGGCGTACCCGCATGACTACGTAGAGCCTGAGGATGAGCGCAACAGGCGAAAAGACGAGGACGGGACAGACGCATGGAGCCCGCTTTGTGCCCGTCCAGTCCGAGAGGCGTTTCTCAGGAGGGATGAGCTGCGCATACTCAGGCGTGCCGAACTCGTACATCTTGCCAGTGCCCTACAGCCGCATGAGGCACGCGGCGCCCTTGCATGATCGTTGTCGTAGAAGAGCACGTTTCAAAAGGAAGAAGCCTAGAAGCCAAGTTGATAGAAGGATCCGGAAGATGCGGTACACGGAGAAAAGGTGGGTTTATCGTGTGATAACAGCAACGTATCCCAGGTTTTGTCTCGTCCTCAGCCGTAGTAGGCTGGCGCTCCGCCACCGCAGTGTTGGATGCGGTGGTAGTGAGCGAACCGACTACGGATGTGGACGAGACAACCCAGACCGTGCCAAAAAATGAAGAAGTGATCGTGAAGCCATTTTTTCCCGCTCGACCGTACTATCGGCGTGCTATTTAAAGTGAGGCGAGAGCAGGAAAACTATGATCCCCACCATTACTCCCAACAGCTGCTCAGTTCACCGCAGCGCTAGCATCCACTCAGTCCTGCTCTTACACTTTTGTTGTTCTGGTTCACGGTGGTATGTCGTCACAGTCATTCAGTCTTCAAACGGTTACCTCTACAATTAAAACCGGTATGTATATTCTTCATCCTGTTAGTTCCGTCGAGTTGAAGTCTGACGGCAAGGCTAGTAATAACAACGTTTCCGCCTGTCTCACCATCGGTGGAACCCTCAGGGAGTCTTACGGTCCCTATAGGTACTAAGGCTTTTAGCACTGGCAGTGTCACAGGTAAGCCACTTAAGGGGAACCATAACATAGTGACACTGAATCCCCAAGTAGGCGCCTTAGAGATCACTCGGACTCTGACTACTGTAGTCGTATTCACCGTACCAGTGCCAGGCAAGTTGAATGGTGCACTTGACGAATGCAGGATTATAATACTTACTCATCGTAGCTACACAGAATATGTTGACGACCCAGGGCTCCCCCTCACCACGGCCATCCAGTGCAGAGTCCTCCGGGTCGTTGAAAACCTCTGTCCTCGTTCCCGTTGTTACCACCCTATCCCTGCTTGCAGGGGTGGTCATTGCGTTAACGATATTCCAATGTCGAAGGCATCTCACCAGAGCAAAGCTCGTGCCCGCGACCGCCTCGCAAAGACATCCAGGCGCACAAGATCTAGTAGGTGAGAAGCATGCTGCTGTCGCAGTCGCCAGCAGCACACGGTCTTCTTGTGAACCAGGCTCAACTCACTATTCGTCGCACAGAACACCCTCATCCGAGTCCCACCCCTCCGTCCGGGTTAGGGGGCCCTGACCGTGACCTTGGCGATGCGCCCAACGCCTGGAACAACTTTGACGTTGCACAATCGGACTCAGATACCATGGTGCAGGGCCCCCCGTACCGCCTCATAACCCCATTTGTCGACCACTTGAAGACGCCAAATGGTAACCGCGCCATGCCAACGAAGACCACCAGGTCCGCCGGGGCCTCTCGTCCTATGGAAATCGGAGGCAGACATCCAGCAGATGAGATAGCACGGGATGGAATGGATTCCGGTGCCCTTCAGACTTTTAACGGCTCTCGTATAAGCGTCGGGCATTCTATGGCACCCCCGCCGTATAGTCAGATCGAATGATGTCAGACTTGTAGCACCGTGATTCGGCCGTCTATGCCACGTCTCCTAGGAAGTACACGTTGTATTGGTTTCTGTGGGGCGCGTTACGAGACGCACAGTCAGATCCAAGTTGTCGAATAGACCTGTAAGCCGTAATGTGGACAGAACAGGAGACCCTACACTCACTAAACTCGTCACTTCAACACAGCAGTGTCTGAAGTTGAGCGGCAGGTCTTCGTACTTCCAGAATCTGACTTCTTGGTGGCAATGAGCGATGTAACGGCCCCGTATAGCCCCATCTACGGGCTCGCCGGATCCAAGCTTATCTGACAGCAAGTGTCAGATCAGAAGACCTGGGCGTAAGTTCTGTCCTGGTGCTGGCGGTCACCACGCGCCTCACGATTCTATCATCGACCGCTGATATCGCAGCGACGAACGACTCTTCTGCATCTGGAGAAAAAGAATTCATCGGATACGAGGCGAAGACATCTTGAACGACATACGCCGACGGCCCGCCATCTATCCTCTGCACAACTTCTCAGGCAGAAGGTGCAACTGCTCGTCTTTCCGTCAGTTACCGTTACTGATACAAGGTGTGCCTTTCGAATCGGCACCCGCATCCCCAGCGATTGCGTCGCCTCGCACAGCCGAACCCCAGTCCCGCCGCACAATGAAGGCAAGAGGAAGACCGCTAGGATGGTCCTGTATAGACATCCGCAGCCGCAGCGAGTTCTAAATCCGCAGGGCCGCCGAAGAGGGTTAGGCAGGGCGGAAGGGACATGCAGAGTGTTCGGAGGACGTCCGCGCTTGCGGGTTTGCAGAGGTACTTTCTAAGCAATTAGATCAATGTCTGTCCCCACAACAATAACATGTATGGCCTCGTACCCCAAGCAAGCACGGAGCTGGTTACGCCGGCGTACGAGACGGAGCATAGCCGCGTTTAACACAAATGAAACGTCTGACCGTGGACCGTGAGCGACAGGATGCGGCCGAAAGCGAACGATAATGAGGCGGAACCAAAAGTACGAGAGCCTCGAAAGACACGATCTGCCGCTGCAAAATAGATATTGGAACCTCTGCCCTCCCAGGAACCGATGCTTGGCGCCGATCTGGTTTCACTGTGCCCCGACAAGGGAGAAGCTGTGTTCAAGGGCAAAATCGCTCAGCCTCCAAGCGAGTGTCGTGCATGTGCCAGATACTCCTGGGCGGAGTCCAGCAAGTACCTCTATTAACGTTACACTATAAATACGTGAGGCCAATGTTCAGTGAGCGAAGAGTGCGCGCAATACATTGGGGAGGAGAAAGTTGTCATACATGTCCATGTCCAGACTAGTCGTGAATAAGGGGGTCACGCTGCAGCAAACCGACGATTATGAGCCGACGGTGAAGGACTCTCCACACCCGCAAGCGTCCTTGATGTTTGGGTTCTTGAACGCGAACTTCGCGCTACGCAAAAAAGACTTAGGATAAGCGGCATGCAACCGATAGGCGATGCGGGAGCGACGCACCTCAGGCCATCCTCCTTCCAATCCATCTCGCTTCCAATAATCGAGAACAACGCTTTGCTGTCAATCACGACCTTGACCCCGTCCTGCTTGACCACCTCGTCGAATTTCGCTGGCTTCTCGACGTACTCCAGGTGATACGACATCCCTGCGCAGCCTTTATTCCGGACTCCGATACGGACCATCTGAGGAGTTGGGCTCTTGAGGAGGTTTCGCAGCCGCTCGACTGCCACTGGCGTCTGCCCGAAAGCGAAATGAGACCGACTCATATGCATATACGGAATGTTACGTACCAAAGTAATTGCAGCCTTGGTTGCACGGAGGGTCGGGCGAGGTCGCTCAGCCTTCGGGGCGGGTGGGGGACGGGCGGCCACCTGGGGAGAAGCGGCACTTGGCGAGAGGTTCTTTGCCGTCGGCGGCTTGGATGGGCTGCCAGAGGAAACAGCCACAGGTGATGTCTCTCCAAGTAATGGCGAGGGTGAAGTAGGTTTGGACTTGGAAGAGCTCGCCGCGGGAGGTGCAGGACCGTCGTGAGAGAGCGCAGACATCGTAGCATGTCGGTGACTGGGGAGACGAACGAGTGCGCGGCTCAACGAGGGACTAGCAATGAAGATTGCAGTGGGTGCATGTGCGCGCTGTAGATGAGATAGTGTGGAGGCCATGGTGGTCGAGAGGAAGGCGGCGCCATCGTCGACGACGTGGAGCACCGGAGGACCTCTCCGACCTGTGCCCCACAGAGGTTCAAATAATAAGCTTAGTAACAAAGTACGTAACTTACTGCGTAACCAAGGGTAGCCAATATTAATAGTATTGAGCAGATTACCGAGAAATTTGACACCTATATTCATCGTCATCGGTTAAATAATATATCGGTTTCCCAAACTTGAAGTTGCCAAGTAGGTGCTGGAGCTTGCGCGCCGACTTCTGCCTTGACACATCTGCGTGTTGGCTTCGACAGGGTGTTCTTGCGGTCAACCCCGTCGTAC
>BACB01004921.1:0-13996 GCA_000338015.2 Ganoderma multipileum BCRC 37180
TTCACATCGCAGTTTGCCTAGTAAGCGAAGTAAAAATTCTGTCCATTGGAAGTTGAACTTGATTGCACATTAATTGTACAGATATACTCTCATACGTACTGTATAAGTACGTACGTAGTGCCGTCGAGTGTGCCCGACCTGCGGGCATGAAGGGGTGTCGTACTACCACTGGCAATCAAAGCCTGATTCCAAATTTGGAGAAAAAGTGTGTTGGCGACGGGTAACCCCTTTTTATCGACTTGTCTCCCGTCAAAAATCTTCGAATACATGCCTCGCATGGACATGTCCGGGATCGAACCGGACCCCTCTCGCAAATGGCCGAGTTTGAGAGACGAATGCTGGGCGAGCGTGATAACCAACTACACCACATGCCCATAAGAGGCAATTGCTTCTAAAACTCTACACAAATGGCTCTGGACCTATAGTTAGAGGACTAGGATGTCCACGACGACGACGGACATCCAGTTTGGGGCCTCCATCGCTACCTGAATCCACTTCTCCCATTGACGCACTCTTACAGCGTGAGATGTGTTGAGGACGTCTGCGAACTACGCCAATGGGCCCAGTCAGTACCATTTCCGTTGTATTCAATCTCTCTTCATCGTAGGACCCGACTGACATATTTTCTGTAGACGACTTCATCCGTGACATGTGTTGTCCCCGCGGGAAGAAGGGACTGGATCCGACCACCGACTCGCCGAGCCACGGTGCAGAAAGCTAGTCGGATTCCCCGACTCCATCATGTCTACACCCACCTGCTCGTACAATGCTGATCCTAACGTACAGCCCAAACCTACCATGGATTCTTCTGTAGGAGAGATGGAAACAGACCGCAGAGTCGCAAGCATGGAGGGGCGGCTTTCTGCGATGGATACCAAGTACGAGGGTCTCCAACGAGGCTTTGACGAGCTAGAGAAGCAGCTCGGCGCACACCTTGCTAAGCATCTAGAAAAGGCGCAAGAAAATATGCAGAAGATTCTCTTGGAGAAGTTCACGGAAACTCTGACCGACGTCTTGGCGAAGCATATGAATGCAAGCTACGTTCAGTAGTACGGTACGGCGGGGTTGGGTGGTGACTCGGGGGTCGAGCCGCTAAGGCCTCGTTTCTACTGTTGCAAATATGTGTTTACCATAGGATCGACGTCTTGTTATCTCCCAGAAATCGAGGGTGTTGTTTGTGTTGAACAAAGTATAGAGCTTGTCGCAAGGCGTGGGATGGGCAGCCGTTGCGGCAGCCAGCGATGCCGACCTGCCAAAACGAGAATGACAATTGCGGGCGTTGAGTGAGCGCCGTCCGCCATCTCGCCAACTTCAGTGCCACGGTTCATGGAATCTCGGTTTCTCCCTATCTCCCTCCTCCGACATGGAGGTGGACAACTCCAACATCTCCTTCCTCCCTGTACAACCTCTGCCCACCGTTCACGTCCCCGCAACGGACTACGATGACCACCGCGACGAACACACCCCGCTCTGCATCGACAATGGCTCGACACACTTACGTTTTGGCTTCTGTACTTCAGAAACGCCAAGGACTGGGATCAACATGGTGGCAAAGTACAAGGAGCGCAAGACGAACAAGCCGCTACTGCTGTTCGGCGAGGGAATCGACATTGAGGGCGGCGCGAGGTCGCAAGCGAAGACGCCTTGGGAGGGGGACGTGCTCCTCAACTTCGATGCGCTGGTACGTACCCCGCCTGTATGCTACCAGAATATGGTCCTATGATGAGGATATATCCAGGAAAACGCGCTCGACTACGCGTTCATTCACCTCGGGATCGACACTCCTACCGTGGACCATCCCATCCTCATGACCGAGCGACTCGCATCCCCGCTGCATTCAAGAGCTCGTGAGTATCGTCATTACATCGAACCCAATACATAACTCGGCTTACACGAGCCCAGTAACCTCCGAACTCATGTTCGAGCAGTACTCCGTGCCCTCCCTGGCCTTTTGCGTCGACTCCGTCATGTCCTTCTATCACAACAACCTCCCTTCCCCGCCCGTTCCTTTCCATGGAGACGGGCTGGTCGTGTCCTTCAACACCGCTTCAACTTCCGTTATTCCCATCCTGGACGGGAAGGGTATCATGAGCCACGCAAAACGGTACGGCGCTCTCTGGTACATTCATCGGGTCCGTAGCCGTAGCACTGACCGCACAGCGCACAGAATAAACTGGGGCGCATCCCAGGCGTCCGACTACCTCCTCAAGCTCATCCAGCTCAAGTACCCGACCTTCCCGAGCCGCGTCGTGCCCACGCAGTGCAACTGGATGCTCCAGAACTACTGCGAGTTCTCCCCGGACTA
Source organism: Ganoderma multipileum BCRC 37180 (assembly GCA_000338015.2). Taxonomy (NCBI): domain Eukaryota; kingdom Fungi; phylum Basidiomycota; class Agaricomycetes; order Polyporales; family Polyporaceae; genus Ganoderma; species Ganoderma multipileum. The sequence continues at coordinate 2,306 of BACB01004921.1, forward strand.
CACGGCGCTCCTCCGGAGGCTGAAGGACCCGCTGAACCTGCGCGCGGCGGAGCGCATCATCCAGTTCCCGTACACGCTGCCGGTGACGGAGGAGAAGACGGAGGAGGAGCTCGCGCGGATCGCGGAGCGCAAGAAGGAGCAGGGGAGGAAGCTGCAGGAGATCGCAGCCAAGTCGCGGCAGGAGAAGGTATGCTATACGACTTTTGCATTCGGGGCGTCAACAAATGCTGACGGGCTCGTACCATACATGACAGCTACTTCAAAAGGAAAGCGACTTGACGCACCTGCTCAGCATTCGGGAAGGGCGTGAAGAGGTGAGCAAGAAGGAGTGGGCAGACACGTTGAGGGAGGAGGGCTTCGCAAGCGATGCGGCGTTCGACGCTACGATCAAGAAGCTGGAGGCGGACTTGAAGAAGGCGCGGAAGAAAGAGGCGGATGGCGAGGATGCAGAGAACGTATGTCGCACCGTTGCACTATCTGTGGGCTTCGCTTAAGATTCGCGTAGGAGGAGCCTCCGTCGTTCCCGTTAGTGGACGTCCCCGACGAAGAGGTAAGTACCACGTCCCCGCCCATCGCGATACACACCAACACGCCGACAGCTCGATGAAGAGGGCCTCAAGGAGAAGAAGAAGCAAAAGCTCATGAAGGCCGGGTTCGAAGCGCGCGAGCGGGCCAAACGCGAAAAAGAGCGCGAGCGCGAAGAACGCGCGGCGGAGGAGAAGCGCGAGGAGCAGGAACGCGACCGCGACCTGAGTGGCTGGGCGACAAAGCTGCGGCGGGAGCAGGAGGCGTTGATGACGCGCATTAAAGAGCGGAGCAGGCGGCGGGCGGCGCTGACGGACAGGAAGAGCGCGGCGAGCCAGGCGAGGATGAAGAGCATCGCGAACTTGGCGGCGGACGACCGCCTGCCGAAGAAGCGGCGCAAGGCGGGCGGGGGTGAGTTCCGGCGCGTGCGTTGGGTTTGGACTGGATAGTGTGCTGAGATGGTGATGTGGCACAGAGGACACGTTCGGCGCGGACGACGCGGACTGGGCGATTTACCGCAAGATCGTGAGTGCTCACTCTTACACCCATGGCCCTCTAACGCTCTCCTCACCTCCGCAGAACACAGCAGCCGCATCCTCAGACGAAGAGGAAGACTTCGCCGCGCTGCAAGCGATCGAGCAGAAGCTCCTCGCGCACGACCCGACGTTCACCGAGGAGCACACCCACGCCGCGCTGTCCTCGCAGCGCTCCGCACTCATGTCCGCCTTCCGGCCGCAGTACGACGAGGGCGACGCGCAGGGCAAGGCGCGCATCCACCTCAACGTCGAGCGCTGGCGCGTCTGCGAGGCGTGGTTCTCGCCCAGCATGGCGGGCGTCGACTCCGCCGGGCTCGGGGAGGTGCTCCAGGGCGTCCTCGCGCGCTTTAAGGACGAGGACAAGGGCCGGCTCGTCAAGGTGCGTTATCCCTACCCCCCCCCCCCACCATCCTTCGTTCGGTTGCGAGAAGGAAGGAAGTGTTAATGGGGCGTGCAGAACGTGTTCTTGACGGGGACGCCGTCGCAGCTGCCGGGGCTGCGCGACCGCCTGCACGCGACGCTGCGCCCGATCCTGCCGCCGGAGATGCCGCTCGAGATCGTGCGCGCGGCGGACCCGTCGCTGGACACGTGGAAGGGCATGGCGGACTTTGCGAAGACGGATGAGTTCAGGACGGTGGGCGTGACGAGGGCTGAGTACGATGAGTGGGGCGGGGAGCGCATCAAGCGGTGGTGGGGCGGGAACTGGAACTCGTCCGTGCCTATGTGACCAGTTCTCTCCCGCCATTCGAGATGCCCGAATATTGTGTCTTGTTTGGGGGCGGTTGACACGACGTCCCGTATAAATAAGTAGATTGCTGGAAAACACCGCCTGCCCGCCATGCACACTCCGAACCAACAGCCAGAGCGAGAGGGGTATGCGGGGACGTGTATGTGGACATGTATGTAACACGTGTACGTATACGTATATGTATATGGGTGGATGGCCAAGGGAAAGGAAGCAACAGCACACTACTCCTCACAGCAGACAGTATGTACACTACTGGGACAATGCCGCCCGCTGGCGGTGGATAGTGGACATCTGGGAGATCGGGGTGGGGGCTTGTGGGGCTGGACGACGCAATTAACAGCAGCCGCCCCCTGCCTGATTCGCGGGCTGGTTGACCCTGACGGCGCCCTCGGTGCCCTGTGGCCCGGCGGCCGTTGCGTCTGCTTGCGAGTCGATGAGACGCGTCTTGATATCTCTGGAAGACGAGGAACGAGGAAACGGCGTCAGCAATATCCCGGGATGGCGAATGGAAAGTGGAGAATGGGCGTCGAGGGACTGCGGGCCGGATCTCCAAGCTGTGGTGAGCCACCTTAAGTCCGTAGGAATCGACGTGCGGAATGCTCTGTCGCCTATAGGGCAGTGTGACACCAGTCGGCCAGGACTTCATGATTCTGGACAGGCGGTGCAGCGCAAGGCACAGCGAGAGGCACAGGGAGGCGGGGAGAGTGCGATGAAGGAAGGGAAGCCGGCGCAAGTGGCAGACGCGAGCCAGACACTCACCTTGCGAGCGTGAAGAAGGCCTCCTCCACGCCCTCGTTGACCTTGGCAGAAGTCTCCATGAACTTGATGCCGAGCTCGTCGGCGAGCTCGCGGCCCTGCTGCTCGGTGACGGCGCGCTTCTCCGCCCAGTCGGACTTGTTGCCGATGAGGATCTTGTTCACGCCCTCGGACGCGTGTTGCTCGATGTTCGCGTGCCATGTGCGGATGTCTGCGTGCGCAGTTCATTCCAGCGATGCCGAGGATTCGCCGTGCGGACGAGGATCGCCGCAGGGGGAAGGGGAAGGGGCAAGACGACAGGAGCAGGAGAGGACGAGGTGAGGAGGGGGACGAATGGGGTATGAGCGGGTGATACATACTGTTGAACGACCGCTCGTCTGTCACATCGTACACGAGGAGGATACCCATGGCGCCGCGGTAGTACGCCGTCGTGATAGTCCGGAACCGCTCCTGGCCTGCAGTGTCCCACTGCCGAGGGCGTGCGGGATAAGCGAGACGTCAAGCAACGGCTCAGGATCTCAGAAACGTACAATCTGGAGCTTGATACGCTTCCCATCGAGCTCAATTGTCCGAATCTTGAAGTCTATGCCGATGGTGGTGATGAAGGACGGCGTCCAAGCGTCGTCGCAGAACCGGAGGAGTAGACAAGACTTCCCGACACCTAGAGCAAAGCAATGTCGTGAGCACCCTCCCGACGTCTTGTATAACTGCCTGAGTGATAGCTAGATACCTGAGTCACCGATGAGTAGGAGCTGGAACAGCGGTCAGCACCCTGTCGACCCAAATATACGGAACACCCTGAAACTGGCGGACTCACCTTGATCAGGAAGTCATAGTGGGGAGGCGGCATGATCTGCAAGTCCTGCGCAGTGAGTTTCTTGAGTCGTGATGGTCGTTGGGCAGCCTTGGGACGTACGGCGGGATGAGGAGGACGACGAGGTGGCGGGAGGGGGAGCTGCGCTGACGGCAACGGTCGACAACTCTAGTCCACCCGCGATATCTAATTGCGGCCACGTGGAATTACCTTATCCGGTATTTCTCCGCTGACAACATTGTCCCCGACATACGTCCACTCCTCGTTCAATTCCTCCATTCACTCATGCCATGCTTGAAAGTATGCCCCCTAAGTATTACCACATGGGTGAACCTAATAGACCGATTCTAAGGTGGAAACCGGTGCACAGCACCTTTCATCCTTTTTTGGGGATATGTACTTATCCAGCATAAATAGCCGTGTGTAATTCCCGGATCCGACCAGAGTGGCAAATGAGCTCATCGCCACCGTCCTTGCTTTTCACCTCCACCACGACGATGAGCTCATCCTCGACGTCTCTCGTAGCCTCCACCGGCCACGGCTTCTTTTCTACCCTCAAATTCTCCTCCTCGGGCTCGTCCACTGTCATTACAGCGCGAGTTACCGCCGTCGCTGGACCTCAGGACCCGCGCGCAGGCGCTCCGACCATCAAGGTGACCGCGCAAGAGGTCCTTTCCTCGACCCCGTCGCGCGACCTCGACGCGTTATCCAAACGCAAGAGCACCGGTAACCTCGTGCGCAAAGTCGCTAAGAAGCGACGCGTCTCCCCACCGCAAGATGCGCCCACCGACTCCCGCACGCGTGCCTCGCGTGCGTCCCCTATAGCCTCCGGCTCTAGCCACTATAGCTCTCGGGCGTCGTCGCTGCTCTCCGTGGAGAGTGCTTCCACGCCGAGCACGCGGGCGACGTCTGTGGCGAGCGTGCCCCCGACGCCACCGCCGCGGGAGTGCTGGACTGACGAGTACGGGAACCCTGGTGACGATTTTCTCAGCTCGGAGGCAGTCGTGCGGAGGCTTATGAAGGGCTACAAACCTTGTGAGTGCTCTGTTGCTCCGTCTCCCCACTCTCTCTTTCGCGCTCGGTATGTTGAAATGCGCGGCGTCGAGGGTATGTCGTGTGCCGCGCTTGCAAATTATGGAGCAGCAGACAGACATCTCCGCGAGTAACATTTTGCGGCCTTTCGATCGATGAGCCCTACAATGGGTTTTCTCTCGGTGGCCGATACATCTCATCTGCAGTCCTTCGTGCTCTGTCTGCCGTTCCCGCGTTTCTGCAAGTTCCACACGGATACGCGGCTTCGCAGTGTGTTGTCCAGTGTGCTTTGAGTACGCCACCCTGCTCATATTACGTTTATTTTCCCGCCGCTCTCCCACCGCTTTTCACACCCGTAAGTATGAACGTGGCCCATAAATGCGCGGATCAGCTGGCCGAGAGACTGTATGCGGCAGGCATATGCTCTCATAAATTCATATCCCCACGTAGTTTTGTGTAAGCGCTACGTTCACGCACCTGAAACAGGAACCCAGGCGGAGGCTACGCGAGCCCGCAATCCCCCTCCCTAACAGACCCGAATTTACTGCTCTCGGGACCTAGGTTACTTTCGCATTCAGGAATTTCTGCCAGGTGGATAAATTTTGTTCCCGTTGCTGATTTTCCCCCGCTTTCGTAGACTTTAAAAACCCAGTCGACCCAGAAGATAAGTCTTTCGACCCCCACCCTACGGGCTACCCCCATGTAGAACTAGAATATCCAAACAACGACGCGCAAGAGAGGTATGACTATATCTAGAATCTTCATTAAGCTTACTGACGGACTCTCAAAGATTTATTCTGCTGGCGCCTAAGGACAAGGACCATTATAACCCAATCATGTGTCTTGAAAGCACTCTGTATACCATCGTTCAGCGTACGTCACCACACTTCTTATCATGATGTATGCGCTGACTCTTTTGACCTAGACTATCTCACACCTGCGCAAGCTTCGCTCTTTGGGACCCTTCCTAAGAAGACTGTAACAGACGATGATAAGGAGGTAACGGACGACGATGAGGACGACCAAGAGGACGTACCGAAACCGCCATACCACTCCGACCCAGCATCTCCATACCCGAGTTTCGACGCACCATCACCTCCCTCATCTGAAGTGTCTATACCATCCTCTGCAGTGTCATGCTCATCGCTATCGTCGCATCATTCGCTCTCCTCCCTCTCTACCACCTCGACCTCCTCTGCTCTCTCGCTTTCCGCTGTCTCCGCCTTGTCTTGCTATGCCCGAAGGGATGCTGTGGACTCGCCGCCCAGGGTCGACTACCTGCGCCTTCTACGTCGTGCAATCAAGAAGGAAGACGGGCCACTGTTCGTGCAAGTCATGGATGCCATCAACGCGCTCTTGTCCCTCCTCAAGCACCCTCCTCTTCCTCTTGATCCGTTCGATCCGCTCCCCATCAACGAGATGCGCTCTATAGTCCGGTGCTGGACACGGATACCAAAGGACGTCGTACACCGCATCGTCGACGAGACGTACCAGCGCGCCGTCGGGCCCCACATCGACATGCTCAAACGCTACGAAGCGTTCTCGTCTGAGGTCTACGGCGAGCTCATGCCGGCGTTCGTCACGGATCTCGTCCAAGCTACCGGTCTGACAGAGGAGTCGCTGTTCCTCGACCTCGGCTCCGGCGTCGGGAACGTCGTCCTCCAAGCAAGCCTCGAGACTGGGTGCACAAGCTACGGGATCGAGATCATGCCTGGTCCCGCGCAGATCGCGCGCAGCCAACTCGAGCAGTTCAAGACGCGGTGTAGGATGTGGGGCGTGCGTGCGGGGAAGGTCGAGCTTGAGGAGGGGGACATGCTTCGGAGCGCGAGGGTGGACGAGCTCGTCAAGACCGCCGACGTCGTCCTGGTGAATAACAAGGTGTTCCTCGAGCCACGTGAGTGTTCCCTGCTTTCCCTTTCTGGGGCTGTGGTTAACTTGTGTGCTGCTGGCGTGGCTGTGCACAGTGAACGAGGCACTCAGGCAGAAGTTCCTCGACCTGAAGGAGGGCGCGATCGTCGTCTCGCTCAAGTGCCTCATGGGCTCTGGCAGGGCTGCCGCGCGCGAGCGCAGCTCGTCGCCCGCGCTCAAGGAACGCAACGTACGTCTGTCTGTCTGGCTCTCCGCATTTTCTGACATCCTGACGACCTTGGCCATCATATCAGCTCGATGATATTGGCGAGATATTCACGGTCACGGCGCGTCCGTACCGCCCGGGCAGCGTCTCGTGGGGCGGTGGCGGAGGGGAATACTTTCTGCAGCGCATGAACCGCGAGGACTACGCGCGCCGGAAGATGCTCTTTGAGACCTCGCGGGCCGGCTCTGCGAGGGTGACACGCTCGCGGCGGTGACGAAGGGGTACTCACTGGACCGGCTACCGTAAGGAATCTCGTTCCTCGCTCAAGACTATGTCAGGTGGTGTTTCCCGCAAAGACTTCAGCTCTAGAGGACCCGTCGGGACGCGCTTGGATTCGTGCCTCTCCGTCCGTCTCGCTGTTCCCTTTTCCCTCACCGACTGACGTTGGACCTCGCTATCCTCAGTACTGCTACGTCCGACCCTCCCCCCCCTTCCACTACGTTCATCTTCTGTCCTTGTACTTACATCTTGTTCATCTGTCGCACGATACATATTCATCTCGCTGTTTTCGCTCGTTGGTATCTATCTTACAATACCTAGATGTACCCATGATAATGTAGCGCACCAGATGTGGCCACTGCTGCAGCGATATCCCGACGATACTGCATGGGTAGTTCTATATCTTAGAATTCGCATAATCGGATTAACGTTATCTCCAGCCTTGCGAGCGAATGGTTCCACATTCCCCGCCAACTCGGGAATGAACCAAATCGTAAGTGGGACGCACTCCAGCTTCCCGTATTCATTGGGAAAGAGACTGAGACCCAAATACAGGTGCACGTAATAACTGTCGGGGATCCGTCACGATGCCACGCTCGCGTTCGAACTTTGTGGAAAGTGTCTTCGTGTTAGGCTCAAGTCACTGTGCTTCCTACAGCGACGATAGGCCGGCGCTGACAAGGGGGTCCAGAGAGCGAAAGTTGGAGGATACTACCCGGTGGAGAAGGAGTGGGTAGAATGGCGACGCCAGCAGTGGCGAACCCCACATACCGTTTTTAGAAGAACTTTCGAACTCGCACTTCTGGAGGAGAGCCTCGAGCTGGAGCATCCAGAGACATCTTTCCCGGAGTCGGCACCTTGGCATTACCGTGGTGAAACCCTGCGAAGATGGAGGAGCTATGGCGCAATCGGCGGAGAAGAAAGAAGGTGAAGCAGGTGTCATTCGCAAACCTGAGAGCTCTGCATGCTGCATGTGTTTTCTGCCCCAATTCGTGCGTCCATATCCCCGTAAAAGAAGAACTGAGTCCTCAGCATCTCACTGTGACGCGTTATATAATGCGAAACATTAGATTGCATGTTCCGCGCGATCCGGTGATTCATGGCTCCGTCCATCTCCCCCGCCCACGCCGCAAAACACCGTATGACATGAAGTGCCACAAATGCCATAGGTCATCGGATAGTATTCGGATGCCACTAGAATTCTGTCGTTGGGTCAGGTACCACGTCTAGGGCCAGACCCAACATGTATGCACTTCTGGTGCCTGCTCATATCACACCAAGGAACGAGATGACAGAAGGTGTAACCACAACCGTAATCCTTCGTCATCCGGCGCGCCAGAGAATTTACGGAGTGTACGCATCGATGCTAATGCGGACCCGCTGGGAGTACGCCGGGTTCAGTGGCGAAGCGTCAGACAGCCCTGAACCAACCGTTAAGCACTCGAACCAGGGTTAACCGAGCGACAGAAGCAAGAAAGCGCAGGATCAGGAAGTTAAGCTTCGCAAGTGCAATGCCGGTCAGTCTGAGCCTGATGTTAAACCCCGCGCTGGCCACGCTTGGCAGGCTGACCCCCGGCGATATCTAAGTAGCGAGTGCCACCGGTCAGCGGGGTGCCAGTGGTGTGATTCACGGTGGCTGTTGGCATCTATAGAGGCACTCTTGCAGAGCCTCTGACGGTGCATAGGCATCAGCGAAATCCTGAGAAATGACGTACTTATCATTCCAGGAAGAAAAAGCGCTGAATGTTGGACCCGGCCTCTCGCATGCATCGGGTCTAGAGACCGGGGGAAGAGTTGTTTCAGGAGGTTAAGTGTAGTGCATCAGGCCCGGATCAGTACGTTCAACCTTCTTTCGGCTGTGCGGCCCGTTACAGCTGTTTTCGAAATTGGTGTCCGCGCGCTACTCCGCTCAAAAAAAATCAAAAAATGCTGAAATTCATGAGGTAGCAACAAAGCTCGAGATCGGCCCCCTAGACCGCTGTATACTGTACGTAGGACCTCTATGGGTGACCGCTGAACCTTACGGTTAGGTTAGAGTGGATGGCGGGGGAAAATGCATGAGATTTGAGACCAGCAGGGTTCCTCGTCATCCTCGACAACCTTCGGGCGTCTATTCAATGGGGAGGACGGTGAGCTCAGTTACGATCCTCCTTCGACTTCTGGGGGTCACGGTGCAAGTAAAATGAGCGAAGGTACGGAGGAGATGTCGGAGGAGTGGAACTAAACCAAAATTCGGCGTGAAACTAACCCGTCTGCGGTGTGGACGTGAACTCCGCATCCGATGACGAATCGCGTCTTCCTCGGGCAAAACCTGTCGTATACCGCTGATTCAAGTTCGAGCGTAGCCTAACATACGTTATGAATACGATAGATGTGATTTCGGAGCAGTATGTGACCCGAGGTCTGAGGTCGTGATTTTCTGCATTTTCTGATTTTTTCGCGCGAAAAGCGCGCGCGGACACCAATTTCGAAAACAGCTGTATAAAGCGGTGCGACAGTCTTCCCGAACAGGCCCTGTCTCGGCCTTTTTCCGGCTCAAGCGCTGAAGCATTGAATGCTTGACGACCTGGCGCCTGGCCGCGAACCAACTTGAACATCATACTCTCGTCTGTCCGAGTCGTCTCGCCGAAGCCTGGCGTACCCACCGCCCGCCTCTCTTCGCCTGCCATCGACGTAGTTGGCACCAACATGGTCGTCGCGTCGTAGGCGTAATACTCTCTTTGATGGCTGAGCGTCCTGATTCCGGATCCGATGGTTCCGAGTCGTATCCCGTGGCGTTGTGGACGCCGCGAGCGTCCCAAATCCCACCCAGGCGGTATGTAACACGATCGCTACAAGTGGGCCCCCTTCATTCAGATAGAGGTATGTGTATAGGATGTGATTAGTACGATGAGGGAAGCTTATCATGTCTGATTCTGTAATAGGTGATTGTGGAGGCTCCAGTCTGTCCTGTGGCGGTCGCGGAAACATCTGTCATCCATTAAAGGGGATGGTCTACATGGGTATCCACTCATGACTAAGGCCTCCAAGCGCACTGGCCTGAGCATGCCTCAATGCTTCGCTCCGCTACGCGCTTGAGTCGTCCCTAAAAAAGGTCCCAGCCTTGTAAGTACGAGGCTTTCTTCACTTCGAAACGTCTCCCTCGATTTTCGGATCGCTCCACACAACTCACCAGGCATGCCTTCACTCTCTCCTTCGCAGCTGGCGTTGTCACGGCGGTCGGTTCTCTCCCGTACCAGTCTGCGTTACCTCCCCCCTGCTCCGTGAGTGGAGAACATCATAGTCTCGCGTTATTTGAAGCATCACTAACCACACGGTCCTTTCTGCAGTCTGTCATCCTCTCTTATCAAAGAAGAAGACCAGTTTTATTCGGACGAGCGATCTTCCCTTGTATGTCGACTTAATCCGCTTTCTCGCCTCATTCTCCTGACACAATCTTCTAGGATGACCCGCTTCACGACACCAAGCATGTCATTCAAGAATTCTTCGAGGCCTTGAACTTTCAGCCCCCACACACGCCCGAGAACCCTGACTTGAGGCAACGACTGACCGCCGAGATCGCACAGTGGCCCATCGACGTGAGCAGCACCTTCACCGACAAGATGCTCTCCAACAGCTGCGACTTGGCCGAGTGCTGCTACCCTTCCGCTGCCCCCGACCACCAGCACTTCATCGCCCTCTACACCGCCTTCATCTTCTACGCCGACGACCATTGCGGGACCAACCCGGAGCCGATCGGGCAGTTCGCACAGCGCTGCCTGGAACGCGTCCCACAGCTCGACCCCGTCCTGGACCGTTTCGCAGCGCACATCGCCACGGCATCCGATCTATGGCCGCGCGTCGGGGCGAACGCGATCGTCAACGGCACGTTCGACAGTATGATGGCCATGTACGTCGAGTACACCACGAAGGACATGATCGTCCGCCCCGGCGCCACCCGTTACCCGTATTATGTCCGTATGAAATCGGGCGTGGGCGTGCCCTACTCGCACTTCATTTTTCCGGCGGTGTGGAGGGCGGGTGTGAATTCCTACATCCAGATTATCCCGTAAGTTTATCCTTTTGGCGTGCCAACAGTGAAGCCCTCGGTGCTGACTGATTCCGGGGCTGCCCCTCCGGTCTTCCAGTGAGCTTGAATTTTTTATCAATTGCACCAAGTACGTGCTTTGGCTTCGATCCCTCGACGGCATGGTATTGTGAAACTGACCCGGTTGTCTTCGCAGCGATGTGTGAGCATAAAGTTCGGAGCTTGAAAGGACCTATAGAAGTGGGCTAACGCACGAGCGTCTGATAGGCTGTCCTTCTACAAGGAGTCCCTCGCGGGCGAGACGGACAACTACGTTCATTTGCGAGCAGCGGCCGAACGCAAGTCGCCCACTGACGTGCTGCGAACGCTCGCAGCTGAAGTCATAGACAGGGGCCAGAGCATTGACGCCCTCGCGTCTGCCGACCCTGAGCTAGATGCACTGTGGCGGCAGTTCGTACAGGTGCGCGCCACACCAGCCTGAGGACTTCTCCGACTGTAAGAGTACGAAGGATCGAACTGATGCACTGCACGCAGGGTTACCTTGAGTTCCACGTCAAGACCACCCGGTACCGGCTGCACGAGCTCGGCTTCCAGGCATGATCCCCGCCGGTCTTCTGTGACACCCCATAGACGGCTGTATTATGAACCCTCGCATACACACGAACCTCCTTGTGCCTATCTTGATTGTGTGTATAGTTATCTATCGTGATGCTAGCAGTTGGTGATGACTCGCTCGGAGCGAGCTCGCTGCCACCCGCGGGACAGCGCAAGTCTAGCCAGATTATAGTCCATCAGGTGCACCTTACAGCACCCGCCGTCCACCTACGGCCCTTCCCACTTTCCGGTAGATTTTGTCTCGAAGACCTTCCGTCTCAGGCGACCGACTCGGACGCGATGGTC
>BACB01004922.1:0-104265 GCA_000338015.2 Ganoderma multipileum BCRC 37180
GACCCCGGTATGGCTCCGCGCCTCGGGCTCGAAGGTTCAAACTCCGCCCAGCCACAATCTTTTCGCGCGCCGACGCTGATTTCTCCGCTCCCTCCAGGAAAACCTATCGCACCATTTCCCCCATGAGATCGCATGCTGGTACCGAATGCCTGCAGAGCTATGCTGGCAATGTTACACCTAGATTGGTACGTCCTTTGGCTTACACGATACTCCTATACTAAATTCTCGTTCGGAGATGACACCACACGAATCCTCAAGTGACTTGGAGCGCGCAGCGGAAGACCAGCATCTGCTTGGCCGTGGACTCTGCGCGGCTTGGAGCTGTCCTGGTCCGGCTGGCGGCGCCCTAGTGGCAAAATTCAAGGAAGCGCGAGATGTACCCTATTACGCCCTAGCGTCGGCCAGTCCACCGGGCGCGAAGGTTCTTTGCTGAGGCCCATCGGAGAAATCAGTAAGGCTCCGAGTCTCCTGACGCTGACCGGTCCAGCGGTGTTCATAACTATTTTCGTTTGAACCTAAGTGCCCTGGATAGGCGTCATCCGTCACCACAAGAGTCTCGCCCAAACCACAAGAGGGCTCCGGCCCGCGCATGACAGACTACTATCTCCGGCGAGGCCGGATCTCAAATCCGGAAGCCTTCAACACCACAAAACTTCACCACACGTCGTACGTATTCAATATGAGCGCGCGCGCGCTAGGCATCGCGCTGCTCATCGATAACAGGAAACCTGACACCTCCGATTCCGGGGAACCTCCCCCATTCCGGCACCTAGTTGACGATAGCATTCTCGCCATCGTCGCAGAGATGAACACGACTACAATCGCGATAACAGGTTTGTTCTTCCTGCTCATGACGAACCCTGACCGGTACGCGAAACTGCAAGGCGAGATTGAGGAGTACTATCCTCGATGCGAGGATGCGGCAGACACGAAGCACTACCGCCCCTTACCTCCATGCCGTCATGTTAGAATACTGCTCCTTTTGACCCTCCGCGCGAGACTGAGCAATGCCCCGTATTCCTCCGCAGAAACGGAGCGCTTCGCCTGTTCCCCCCTCTCGCGACTTTTCTCTCTTGACAAGTCCAATCGAATGGTGTGTACGCCGAATCATTGTAAGTCATCTCGGGTCCACCCTGGTGGGCGAAAGTCCTGAGTGTAACCCCGACTGACTCGGATGGCTAGGTACATACCCCCAGGGACGACTTTCAATCTACCGCCATACATAATTCAGCGCAATCCCCGGAGCTTCTCGCTTCCCGAGGCGTTTCTGGCCTGAACGATGGCTCGTCGCGTCCAGGCAGCTCAAGCTGGAGGACGCAGACGTACCCGTGACTGCCTCCTCCTCGTCCCCGTCCACCCTCTCCGACTTCGACGCCGACTTTAAGGTCATTCACAAGAGGACGCGTTCATTCCGTTCTCCGTCGGGCCGATGAACTGCGTGGGGAAGAACCTCGCCTCGTCGAGATGCGCGTCCTCGTCTGCGTCCTACTACAGAGGCTCACGTTCTGGTTGAGGGAGGGGCGGAATCCGCGGGAATACGAGAACTACAAGGACTTCTTGGTCGCGATGAGGCCGTCGCTGCCGACCGTCCTAGAGCCGCGTTGGTAACGGTTTGCGCAGGCATGGCCCTTGAACATGAATAAGGGCCCGGCCCGGCTCCAGTCGCACTGTCGGAGGATCGAGTCCACGTTTGCACAATATCCTAAGCTGAATCCTAGGAGTCGAAATGTGTTCAAGAATTTAGCAGCGCATCGGTTGTGTCTTGGCAGACATAGCCCAGCAGATACGTGTGGTAAGTACGTGGGTGCCCGTTCGACGAGGAGACAAGCACATACCAAGAAAACGCCTAAAGCGATCTATACCGTCCGCGGAAGACTGAAAAGATGGCCGGGTACATCCAGACAGAAGGAGGAGCGGGCTCGCGGCACTCACCGTCCGTGCGCACCAACACGATTGGTTCGGAAGATAGTGGATGCGCAGCTATGAGACTGCTGGAGCGGCTCTGGCACGCCCACTGCAGACGACGGCGTGACGCTCGCGGCGACGGCGAAACGACGCACTGCCGCAGACCTTGGATGCGAAGAAGCCCCTCGTGCTAGTGCAGTAGAGGAGCGGAGTCGCCCTGCGAGTTGGCCATTGTCGGCATCTCCCCCACCGGCTGGGCGAACGCGAGAACCTCCCTAAGAACTTGGCGCGCATCACGATTCACATCGATCTTTTGAGTCTAGGAGGATCAGCGAGCTATGTCATTCTGCGAACGGGAAGACGCACTGATAAGCAGAGGTGCGTTGCATGTCAACAAGCTGGACCAGATCTCTCGAACAGCTTACCCTATAACACTCCTCAGTGATCGCTCAACAGACGACAGAAAGCTACGCACCGGGGTCTCCTCTTATGCAACGACAATCGCAGCACTGCCAGTCCATCCTTCCAGACGGCTAAGAACTTCTCTCGTATCCCCTTGCAGGGGTTCCAGTCGATTCCCTCGGGCGTGCCACCCTTCTTGCTTATGTTATGCAGTACGTGCGGCGCGGCGAATATGAGTAACGATGGAGGGACGATCTTGAACTTTGAAGTTGCTCCGGAGCATGTCGTCGTGCTTCTTCCGCTCGTCGAAGACGCCATATTTCATCGCGGATTCGTCCCGTCAGTGTTGGTGTCGATGGTGACCATTAGGTGCGGGGCACGGAACGCCTTCGGAAACAACCATCCTCTCGATATCTGCGGGATGCGAGCCACTGTAGGTCCTGCGGAACATTGCCGGGAGAGTGCGTCAACATTGGGGGCAAGAGGCAAGAGACAAAGAGGGGCTGAACATATTGTACGTACATAGACTGGTAGAGGGCACTCGTTTGGCCAGATTGCCACTGCTCAAGGCCGTGGCGGTGTTCTCTAGGAAATTTTGGCCGGAAGCCCAGCGACAAAAAGCCACGGCGACCAGCGTCACCCCGCACACGCTAGCAACTTTAAGGCATACGTTGAAGCAAGACCAGGCGGAGGAGAGTACCAGTCGCTCAGCGCGAGCGAATCCGAGGTGCGACGCGAGAAAGCCCGACTGCGGAGTAGACCGGGTACACGATCGTCACGTGGGATCACCTGGACACCACTCTCTGATAGTTAGCCAGTTCTTGGAAGAACCCGAACTATTCTCCTTTTTCTTTCCTACTACCGATGGCATATGTTCCCAATGGTCCCTTATGGTGCTTTGCCCGTCCGGGTTGTGCTACGCCGAGGTCATATAGGTATAGGTCCTGCCTGGTCCTGCTCAGTGTTTAAGGGAACTCTGAGCCAACAGGTGCGTCATGATTGCGCGCATCTCCGACTTGATATCCTCACCCTTGTACTACACCTGACGACCCTTAAACGTTCACAGCTCTCTCCGAAGCCATTGGTTCGCCACCAGAGATCGTCCTTAGGACCTTCGCATTCCATTGCTACACCCCGTGCTCACAGCGTAATCGGCTCGAAGCCATGGGTACGTCCGCGAACCATAAGGGCATGCCGGCATTAGCGCTCTCGCAAACCTCCGTCCTATACACTTGGACGGCCGCCTTCCTGCACCTGGGCTCCGCAAGTCCGTGACGGAAAAATTCGAGAACGACTGTGTCGGACATCCGAACATTCAATACCATCGTCAAGAGTGTTTTGAGGTCGGAACGCCCGGCTCGGGCTTGTTGGCGGCTAGCTGGCGCCATGTCTGAGGCACCCGATGTCCACCTGTCTTCAGAACATGGAATCTTGTGACTTATGCGACGGATGGTCTGGCTGGACCTGTGGAGCTCGTCAATAGTCCGTGAGTTCACTTTCGCCCATAAATTATTTGGTCGTCTCAGATAACCTAGGGGGACGAATGCAGCGTTATCGATCAGGCCTTCAACTTCAGCCCTTATTGAATACCCTGCTTATCCTTTTAAACCATAGGAACTTGATGAATCGTGAGTAATTTAATGCCTCACGAACGCGCCCACTGCACCTATCTATCCTCCCAGGTACTCGGACTGGACTCAGACTTGAGTCAACGTCCATTATCACTCCATGTCGGAAAGTCGCTATCAGCTGCGAGTGCTTGAAAACTTAAGGTGCGTTCTCCTACTTGCTGCCTTCGAGAATTCCTTTTCTGCTTAGCATAAGGTGTCAACCGCCACATGCATCTGAAACCAATTCAGCGTCTAGCGTCAGTGGAGGATCACCTATGACGTCAAGTATTGATGGACCTTCAGCTTCCCAGTTTTCGCAAGCCCTCATACGTCTGAAAATTTCGCAAACCATTCGATGTTCATCGGGGGATCATCACCGGCTCTTGAACTTTCAGGAGGTGAGTAGATGTGCTACAGGAACCGTGACGTGCTTCTCGAACTAAGTCCTCGACTTCCTCTAGGCCGTACTAGGTACCATCGGGGAACGTTGGCGTTGAAAACCAATGGTTTCTGCCTTTGCTCCCCTCGCTCTCTCATCATGCAACAACGCCAGTAAAACTGAGAATACTATCACTTCACCATGGTTAATGGATATAGGTATAGGATCAGGGCGCCTTCCCTGACGCTGTCACGAAAGATCTGCACAAGTTGCGCCGGGTTTGAGGTACGAGCCTCGCGCACAGTATTCTCGTTCAATTCCTTACTCACATGACCACAGAATGTCTGGATCGAAAACTACTTCACGTTAACAGAGGCTTCTGCCGGGTCGCTCGGCGCCCTTGCAGATTCCACCCTACACATTTACGACGATCAATGCAGTCCTTACGTCTGTTCGCAGAAAATGGGGTGTTTGGACGGCGCCATGGTGACCAGAAACTCGGTGTAACTGCACGGGGAACAACGCGCCACGTTACTTGTGCACCATCCACAACAGCTTATATGAGAGGTATATAATGGCTTGCAGCAGGCGGCTGGTGGACCAGGTCGTCCTCCAGTGACCTATCCCCCTCTGTTCTCTGCTGAAAATCCGCCATGCAGTTCTCAGCCAGCTTTGTCCGCTCCGTCTACGCCGCAGTCATGCTCGCGTCGGCGGCTTCTGCTGCCCCATTCGTGGGCAGCTTGAAGCATACGACGTTGCAAGTGCGCGCGATTGGGGCTGACAAGACCATCAAGAGCTTCCACCCCGAATCTTCCTTCGAGGTGCGCATCACTTTCGCCGTCTGCGAGCATATGGCTAATGATTTGTGGTAGACGTTCGGCGTGGATGGCGTCGACCACCCGCTCTCCGCTCGCGCCGAGTTCAGCTTGGAGGATGCCGCGATGTCCTTTGTCCAGTCGCGACTCAACCTTACCTCCGACGCTGCCGCATACAGGGCCGGGTATGTGGGCGAAGTCGCCCAGCACGCATACATCCGCCAGCAGATTGTACTGTATTCACTGCCGTCCTGTTCGCATTTGGAATCCCTGCTGATATCTGCTTGTCTGCAGAACGGCATACCCGTAGCCAACGCGGTCGCCAACGTGGCGTTCAACAAGGCCAACAAGGTCGTCGCCTTCGGGTCCTCGTTCGTAAAGCCCTGTGCGCCGTGCAGTCCCTCCCCAGTGCTACTCCACTAACTCTCTCCCTCCCCACAGCTAACGTGCCGTCGACCACTCCCTTTATCTCTGCCGCCGATGCAATCTCCAAGGCCGAAAGTGAGCTCTCCGGGACGTACAACCAACACCCCACCAAGCTAGAGTTCGTCGCGAAGCAAGATGGCTCCGTCGCCCTCACGCATGTCATCCAGATTCGGGATGACACCAAGGCCATGTGGGTCGAGGCCTTCGTCGACGCTCACAGTGGCGACATCGTGCAGCTCACTGACTTCGTCGCTCACGCATCGGTGGGTGCTATGAGCTGTTTGGATAGGCGACACAGAGGCTAACGGTCGTTCAATCAAGTACCGCGTTCTCCCAATCACCAAGCAGGATATCACCAAAGGCTTCGAAACACTGACGAACCCGCAGAACACGGCGGCGTCGCCGTTCGGGTGGCACAGCGATGGCGTCAACAACAGCAACGACACCTCGTGGGTGCAACCGCTTTGCATTCGCATCGTGGATCGCTCTAACAAGCATTCTCACTTTGTAGCGGCAACAATGTCATCACCTACGTCGGCGCGCCGCAGTTCACGAGCCCGCAGTCCTCCGCGACGCTCAACTTCATCTACGTTCAGGACCCGACGGTGAACCCAGATGCGACCCAGGCGAACATCGACGCGGCGCGCGTGAACACGTTCTACATTGTTAATACCGTCCACGACTTCTCGTACCTGTACGGCTTCAACGAGGCCGCATTCAACTTCCAGAATAACAACTTCGGCAAAGGCGGCGCGGGTAACGACCGCGTTGAGGTCTCCGTCCAGGACGCGTCCGGGAAGAACAACGGTGAGCCCCCCTCCCCCCCGGACAGAAATGCGTTGGAGAGAGTGGGACTGATGGAGATTTGGACTTGCTGCAGCGTTCTTCGGCACGCCTCCAGAGTGAGTCCGAGGTTTTCGCCCAAACTTGAAGATGGCACGTCGCTGATAGTCACCCTTTAAGTGGGCAGAGCGGATTGATGGAGATGTACATCTTCGATCGCACTGTCCCCGAACGCGATGGCGCGCTCGAGAACGACATCGTCGTGCACGAGATGACTCACGGTATCACGAACCGGATGACTGGGGGCGGCACGGCTAGGTAAGCGATAAGCTGCCCACCCAAAGCACAATAATTGACTCTTTTGTACCATTACTTCGTAGTTGCCTGCAGACTCTCGAGTCCGAAGGCCTTGGAGAGGGATGGTCCGATGCTCTCGCAGAGTATGTCGATATGACACGTTGCCGCTGGATGTGCTACTACTGACTGAGAACCGCGATCTTCTCAGGTGGACTGAGTGGACGAACGGCACGGTCACCGACTTCGTCGCTGGGGTTTACGTTACCGGCAACCCCGGCGGAATTCGCACCTACCCGTACTCCACGAACGCGTGAGTGTTTTCGAAGCTCACCTCATTTGAGATGCATTCCCCGCATTGATGCCGTTTCTGTACGACTACAGGAACACAAACCCCCTGCGGTACTCCAGCCTGCTGGTCTTGGCTGAGGCGCACGGTGTGTCTGCCCGAAGTCGAAACGTTAGAGCAGTGCTGACAAAGCTTGACTGTACTAGCCATCGGCGAAGTCTGGGCAAACATGCTCCACAACGTCTACGCGCAGCTCGTCGCCGCGCACGGCTTCTCAGCCACCGCTAAGACTGACCCGACGTGAGTTTCCTCATTCGCTTCATTCTTCCCGCTGCCACCGTGACTGCAATACTGACGAGGATCGGGACAGTACCACCGGAGGAAACACGGTCTTCCTCCACCTCTTCCTCGACGCGCTCGCCATCCAGCCTTGCAACCCTACTTGTAAGTCCAAGTCTCCGAGGCGTTCTAATTCTAAAGCATTGGAGAGAAGTGAGAGCTAACATGTCTAAAGTCCCTGACGCGCGCGATGCGTGGATCCAGGCAGATGCGAACAGGTACGGCGCCGCGAACCGCTGCACGCTCTGGAGGGCGTTCGCATCCCGCGGGCTTGGAGTCGGTGCAGCGCTCCACATCGATAGTACTGTGGTCCCTGTTGGCTGTTGATTACAGAGGGCAGACTAGGAGGTAACGGTTGTAAATAGGTGATGGTATTTTGAGTCGATCCCGAGTCAGCGTACGTAGTGAATGTTTGTACCCGTTAGTGTTGTTGATATCGTCGTCGTAAGTCGTGAATGAAAGTGACTTGATAGGACTCGGAGGCGATTCACGACTTCTTCCTGGTCTGACGTTTGGTGTGCAGCCTGCAAGCAGTGACTCTTAAACCAGCCGAATTCTGGGCCGCCGGGCCCCGTTAGTTTTCCCTGTGGTGGTGGTTGAATGCTAACAACCCAGAATAGGGGAGGAGGTCGATTCCGCGACTTTGACATTGCACAACCGTGACCATTCGAAGCTGACTATGGTGCTATGGTATGCCCCAATTCAAGCTTGCATGAGCATCAAGATTTATTGCGGTGCAGGAGGAGCGGGACGGATAGGAAAGAAGGTTGAGACGGAAGGAAGGAAACCAGAAATGCGACTCGTCATTGACTCGGATTCGGAGCATCCTTGTAGCCAAATATTTGTACACCATAGGCGCCTAGGTCTGTTGCTGGCGGAGCGGTTAGCGCCAGCATGCTCTTTCTCTCTCTCTCTCCAACTCGCTTCCATACCGTTCTGACTTCGATTCACTAAAACTGTTTCTTAACCCATCCACCACCCACGTGTATGGGGATTACACAGTGCTGGCGCCGATATGACCGATAGGATTGTACCGTCGTAGAAAGCTGGAGCTCCTTGCACGACGTCAACGCCTTGGTCAGTTCCCGTACACATACCTAATACTGCAAGCACAATTAACGTCAGTCTACGGCGGCCGCGGTAATGATTGCGTTTCTTTATTTTTTAATCCCAGCCTGCAACATCGGAACCTACTCCCTGTTATGTAGAACATGCGCGCACTCGATAGAAATTTCGGTGAGCGCGATGCCGCGTAGGTACGATTTTGCAGCTTCCGCCACATGCCGTACCGATTATAGCTGCCTGCTAATTCTGCGAACAACACAGTGCAGCTATGCTCCAGCGCCTGCCTCGAAGCGCAATGGCCATAGGGTGCCGCGACGCTTCGCTGCGATGCACACGCAGCCCCACGCATAACCGTCCGCAATCATCACGGAGACGCTTCTCTTCGAACACCGGAATTCAGTGAGGGGAGAGGGAAACGTATTGCCGGTCCGTTGTTTTCATTGCGCATCTACCAGGGCTATATTGAGCGGCAATTCTTTGGTGGAACCTAGGCCATCCAGACTCCAGCTCACCGCCAACTCGGCCACGACCGCTGGAGTGTCCGACTGTCGCGTCTAGCGAAGACTCAAACGCCCATTTTGATATTCAACTCAATGGCACTCTAATGGGGTCTGATTTGCGTAGATGTCTTCCCATGTGTCATCTCATACTCATGCAACTCTATTAGGTCAAGAGCCGCTCCGGTTGACCCGCCCAACGGGGAAAATCAAAGCCGTACGCGCGAACGGACACGACATTTGTTTCATGTACCAGAGCCGTCGAGAAGGTATGTGCGGCATCGCACGACATTCTACATGCGCCTACAAAGGCCACGTACTGATAACTAGCCCAGGATATTCAGCATGGTCCGCGATCCCGTATCGGTTACTCGACCAAGGCCTATCCTCCCCCCTACTCTCCCTCTGCGCCGGTAGGATGAACTGGCTATACGTTGCACGCATTCCTGCCGTCGCTATCCTAATGGTCGCAGAGAGGGTTGCGTTCATCGCGCCTAATCACCCGGGGCCCAAGGGCGAGGAGATGGCAAAGTATGGGGGCGCGGACACCGTCACTCGCATTGCCACCTGGTTCCCAATGTTCTCCTTGGTGAGTGATACGCTATTCATCTTGAGTTTTCTCGCTTCATGCCTTACAGGCTGTGGACTATACGTGCCATCTGTGCGAAGTCGCCGCAATCCTTGCTCGAGAGTTCTCGTCGCCCCTCTCCGACGCAATCCTCTCAACATTATTCAGCGACCCGTCAACCGTCGACCGCCTGCATCTTTCTCCACTGTACCTCCTCGGCGTCGTCCTGCTCGTCATCGGTGCGGCGATGCGACGGGCCTGCTACGACACCCTCGGCAGGTTCTTCACCTTCCAGCTCGCTGTGTTCAAGGAGCACAAGCTCGTCACCTCAGGTCCATACTCCCTCGTCCGCCATCCGTCCTATACGGCATTCCTCGTCGCCGAGCCGGACTCTTCATCGTCCAGATCTTCCCGGGTTCCTACGTTTTCGAGAGTGGGCTGCTAGACACCCGCTGGTCGGCGATAGCGATAGGCCTATGGGAAGTGTGGATTCTTGCCATTGTGTTCGAGATTATGGTGCTTCGAACTCCGAGGGAGGACGCGGTTCTAAGGAAGGAGTTCGGGGCGGAATGGGAGGCTTGGGCGAAGAAAACGCCGTATAAACTGATTCCTTAGGTCTACTGATGATTGTGAAGCGCTGTAGGTTCACGCTCTGTGGCGTGTAGTGCGGTATCCCAAATCCATTCGCACTGCGTTTGAATTTCGGGAACGCTCATGTGGCCTTTGGGTTCTATCGTGGATATTTATCAAGGGGCGCTCCGCCGACGAATTGTGGGTGCGTGGAGATTCTTCTACCAGCGCTTTCTTCTCACAATCCGCCAGCAGGTCTGCGATATCTGGCAGCCTACTCACAAAGCAGCACTTATCCTTGAAGTTCCATCCCAGCCTTCGACGATAGCGACCGACTCGTCAGCTACACTCGTTCCGGTACGTTATTTGAATCGGTTCTGCATCCGCCGCGGCCTAACCGTCCTGCCAGATTGCGCCTCAAATATTCCGGAAATATGAAGTGTATTTGGTTTTGGGCCCGTTGTTCCTCTTGGGCCCTCCTGCACTTGCGACGTTCTGAGCATCTTTTTGGGCTTTGCACTTGACCCCGATGCTGCATCTGTGAATATTTCTCTTGGACTTCTGTCTGTCTGTCATTTGTTGTGTGCGCAGGGATACTTTTGGAACACCTAGCCAGACTAGTCTGGGACACGGTTTACTACATACATGAGTGACTGGGACTGTTTCGCTGGCGCCATCCAATTCGGATCCAGCATGGCAAGTGAGGAAATAGAGCTTCCGTATTGTACGCTTCCGCAGCCGATGCTGCAGCCCGACACGTGTACGGACAAGGTTCGAAGCCATGCCGAACGCGAACGTACGCTCTCTGCCGCCCGCTCTCTTGACCCCGGTCTCCGTCGACTATGCTCGCCAACAACTGCCTGCCCCACTCCTGGTCCGAGTCGTCGGGCTCGACCACAGACCTACCTCTCGTCTGGGCTGGCCCTCCGCAGAGCGATGTCCTGGATTGGCGGCGACGATGTGCGCCACTGGATGAATATAGCCTGGGAGCTTGCCTGGGAGCGCATCAATTCTCTGCGACCGCCGCCGTCCGTGGACTTCAGCGTGAGGCCCCCAAACTCCTTACGTTCACGATTGTTCACTCACGCAATCCGTATGCTTCCAGTGGAGGAGCACTTGGCCGATCCCGCTTTACGGGCTCGCGTGCGTGGCCCATCGGCGATTCCGCGCCTGCAAGCCGAGACGTCTCCCCTCGCTCACAACAATCACCGTGCCAGAGATCTACGGAATCTTCGCGCTCGGACATACTGCCCACCTAGAAGCGAACCGCCTATCCAGGAAGGCGGCAGAACAGCGTGGTCTGGATGTCATACAGAGTGTGGCCACCTGGGCGGGACGTGAGTACCGCAAGTACCCGGAACGGTTCACCACGCCCACTGGATTCAAAGAGGGGCTGGATTACACATATCGTACGTGTGCAAGATATGGGATTCATGCTCCTGAATGAATGTTTACGGTGGCGACGTTTATCTAGTTCTAACAGACAACCCTAAGGACAAATTTCAGGTCTGGAGATTCAACCTCCGTCGCTCCTGGGCAGGCGAAGAGGCGCGCGAAGCCGCGTCCTGCCTCCTCGGTCGCCGGGTCGCCGTTGCCGCTCCGGAGATCATCTCTAAATACGATGTTGGCCTCTTGACGCTTTTCATCTCGGAGGAGCTCGAGGGGAACAGTATCTTCAGAGTGCGTTCCCCCCGCCATTCGCTTCGCGCGTTCCTCCGAATTCATCATTGCCGTCACGATCCCTCTGTAGCCATCTGTCCTGCGCGACAAGGACCTCATACTCGATTTCGTCTCACTCACATTGACCTCCATGATCGCTCGGTGGGGCTCGGCTTCCAAGGGCGTCCTCCGTACGAACGCGATCCTGCAGCGCTACTTCATCTACCTCCTCGCCTTCAAGTGGCTGGGGGGCCGGTACTGCCATTACGCTTCCATATTCGGGCTCGAGAAGGCGTACCCCGTCGGCTTTCTTGTCAGCTTGTCGCGTCTAGACTGGAAGATAAAACACGGGGAATGGGAGGCGGATCCGGGGGCGACGTTCGCTGAGCTGGGGTTGACGGTGCCCCGATGGTTTGGTGATGTGTAACAAGGCGTCCGAGTCGCTCTGGGTTGTGCACGTGCTTCTTGGGGTCCTTGTGTGTGAGAAGCTTCCGTGCTTTCGTGCTCGCAGCTGTGAATCTGCTTTGCTCGCTATGCTACGACCTAATCTACTAACCGTCGTTCGTTTAACACATCACCACTCTCTACCTCCCCACTCGCTCTTTGCGCTATCACTTCCTAGCAAAAATACACTCCACTCACTAGCAAATTAGTAGCAATGGAATCGCGAACATCCAAGGAGGTGGCCACGTTCGAGCATCCCTTCAGAACGAGCAGCCTAACTTCCATGAGGTCAAGCCCACGCATTGCGCAATGCAGATATCACGAATCCCTGGCGACGATATGTTCTTGTGCACGGGTACGCCCTTGAGTGGCATCCAAGCACGCAGACGACGTGCGTTTCTTGTCGGAAGAACGTATACAGCCAGCGTGGGCGCGGGCACCAACCACAGCATCCTACGCGCACCTTCGCCAGGCTGAAATGAATACAGTATCGTAGATTAAGTTTCCACGCTTTCAGAGCTCTGCATTCAGGTCGTCCTCCTCATCTCCCGCACCCACGCCGAGAAATTGCTCTCTGAAGCAGCACTTCGCTCAACCGGCGGGGCCGGTAAAGTCTGGCTGCGCACAGGCCTCTGCAACGATGCGATTGTCGGACTCGGGAACGGTTCGTCTCCTGGGCGCGGGCTAAGGACTCGCTGTCCAAGGTCAAGGAGCAGATTTTCGATGCGCTGCAGCCGCTCTTCGAGAGATGTCATCTTCCCGGTCAAACGGTCTTGTGTGACGGTGATCCTGGCATCGACTCCTGTGAAACTGTCCTCGAACTGGTGTTGGACGTCCTTGAGCTTCGCCTCCAGCATACTCATGCGCGCATTGAGCTGTGCCGCGCGTTCGGACTCGGCGTCCATGTGGGTCTCGATTGACTGGCATCTGACGAGTGCGTGGGTCTTTTTGTGCTGTCCCACAGTGATGCCGCCGTGCTTGGCGTCGCACGAGACACAAAGGAAGACGTCCTCTACAGTGTTAGGAGTCAGTTATTGAACTATCTCTCGGTCAACTAGATTCGCTGGACATACCCTCGCACTCGATGCAGTACCAGCACGGCGGCGAAGCGCGCTCCCCGCACTTGGCGCACTTCGGAGGTTCATTCCCGGCCCCGCCCTCACCCTGGCCATCGGAGGATGCCAAGTCGGCGAACTGCTGACGGATTGTCTTCAACGCGGACTGAGCGGTACGGTACACCTCCCCGTATTCACGGTATGGATGGATGGACGCGCGCAGCTTGAGGATGTCGTGCGAAGGGAGATGAGGAGAGGTGAGGTCGTCACGAACGTCCAGCCTGATCTCGGACGTCAGGCATTTCTCCTTGTCGCACAGATCGACCGTGGTCTTCATCCCGCATGAGACGCAGACGATACGGCTACCTCTAATATTGACGTCTCCACATACATCGCAGTATATCTCCCTACCGATTATACCTTCGTCAGCCAAGCGAACTCCGCCGGTGAGAAGAGCAACACATACCAGTGAACCGGGATAGATCGCTGACGCAGGTCTCGGAATATCTGGTAGAGGCGTGCTTCTTCCGGCGTCATGGTACGCTGGCACCTCGCGAGCTCTGCAGCATCTTCGTCGTTGAGCGGGGAGATGTCGCGGCGGATAACGAGCTCGGCGTAGCGTTGCCCTGTTTGCCACCGCTTTCGTAGCCAGGCCCACGAGCCCATCTTCCGGCACACCTGCGCGATAGTGGCGGTAATCGCGAAGCGCCACAGGGCTCGCGCTTTATTCTCGGCGAGCTCCGTCGGACTGGGATAGAAGCGCATTATCTCGGAGGAGAGACGCTTGAAGACGAACGTGCACGGCTTCAAGTCGTAGTACCCCCAGGACCCAGACAACGTCGTTCCGCTTTCGTCCAGCTCTCCAGAGAAGTTCTGGGTGGGGAAGCGAGCCACGTATGAGATGCTGAAGTTGTATTGCACTTTGCCGTCCTCCGAGACGGCGAACTGGCCCGTGAGATTCCAGTCTGTGCCGTTGGGCGCGATCCCCTTGCAGTAAAACTCTTTGGCGTTGGTCGAGGAGACGTGAAGATCGAGAGAAAACATGGCCTGTGACGGGTATAGATCGCCTCGCGCGCAGAACCCGGACCAATGGCCCAAACTGAAGAAAGTTTTAAGGATTGTGCGCAGGGAGCCGCCAAACGAATGTGAGGGCCACTCACATCTTCCGGACAGCAGGATCCGCTTGCTGGTCTGCTTCCGTCTCGACGAACTCATGCGCGTTGAATAACTCCTCCGTGGATTGGAGGGGATGGTTGATGATAGTTGCGGGATCGACGTCCTGAGCCTCGGTGCTGTCATCATATGCGACCTCGAGGAATGTCGCCTCCTTGAGCTTCTTCACTGACCAAATCTCCTCTTCATCGTGCCAATATTTGAACTGCCACGGATTTATAATCAGATTGTCGTTTGTTCGAAACGTTTGATAGACTCACCATCTCAAACGCGAAAATCTTGAACTGCTGTGTAGGGTCCAGCTTCTGTTGCTTGAACAGATCTATGTGATAAAATTGTCGTGGTGGATCAGCCCGCGTATGTCAATCCTTCGGGAAGTAGACGCACCTGCCAGGTCATCATGCCGATCATTGACCGCGTCGACAACCCACAGGATCGTGGACATCGAGTCGTACAGCTCGTCAACATGCAAACATTGGGTACGGGCCAGGCGCATGATCTGGAAGTCGCGCTTCAACAGAAGATACAATAGAGGAAAGACATGCTAAAGCGATAAATAAGTAACTAGTTTCACGATAATCGATGACGGAGGAAATACCTTCTCGA
Organism: Ganoderma multipileum BCRC 37180; assembly: GCA_000338015.2. NCBI lineage: Eukaryota > Fungi > Basidiomycota > Agaricomycetes > Polyporales > Polyporaceae > Ganoderma > Ganoderma multipileum. The sequence goes on from BACB01004922.1 coordinate 14,880, forward strand.
TGCGACCTGGTCCACGAATAAGGTCCAGGGTATCTCGCGCATCGATGTCGTACTTCGCTGTCTTCAAGTTCTCCGCCAGGCGCTTTTCTTCCGCGAGCGTGTAGTCCTCGAAATGGTGCAGAAGTTGTTCGTCGACATCGATGCGGCGGAACGCGGTCGTGAGCATGGTGACGATTGTCCACACGTAGTACAAATATTGCTCCATCGCGTTTCGATTCGCTGGGAGCACATGCGTCTTGAGCGCGAACATCTTGGCGAGGAGAACATCGATCTTCGCTGCGTAGTCACTCATAGACATTTGATGGCCTTAAAGCGAATGTTCAGGCATTCACGTCCAATATTCAGCGATAGTTGAACAACCCGCTCACCGACAGCCCAATAGGCAAGCCAATGCAGAAGACTAGACGAGAGATAATAGGCGATAAGTACGCTGACCATAACCCGATCACAAAACCAAAGACTAACCTCCAATTCTCCGGACGAGCTGTGGTAAACGTGTTAACCTCCGCCACAGTGATGAAACCCGATGCGTCATCGTCGAAAGCTTCGATAATGGGCTGGACCCTGGTGACGTTGATGTACTCCAGAGTCCATTCATCTTGGCTAAGCTGACGAGTGGGCACGGTCGGTGTCGCATCGTTCTTATCCCGCTTGATCTGCTCGAGCTTCTCACGGAAGTAGTCCCGTAGCGCGAGGACAAAGTGCCGGTCTTTCACGCTTCCGCGCCATCGCTGTCCCGTCCGTCAGCGCATGCGTGGTAAGAAAGAGCGTGGCAAGAGCGTACCATCTCCTTCCAAATCTCGTGGATATCCTGCAAGGGGAAACCCGATTAGACTGTAGCAAAGATTCAAGGCAGCTACTACGACTGACTGGATCAAGGATCTTGTCGTGCGGCCCAGAAATAACCGCGTCGATGATCCGATCGCCCTCGCGATGCATAGTCCGGCGCAGCTCCTCTTCAAGCTCACGCTGCTGGATGATGAACTTCGCCTGGAACTGCTCCAAGTTCTCGCGCACGGCCGTCTCCACGTCCTCTTGCAGCTCCTTCTGCAGCTCCCGGAACTCGTCGACGACCCCGCCATGACGCGCCTTGCGTTCTGGGGCGGAGATGCCGGCGCCCGTCACCCGACTCTCGAACAGCTCGCGGAGCAGGCTCTCGTCGCGCATCACCGCGTCTGGCCCACCGCGGTCGTTGACGAGTTTAGTGAGTTCGCGTTCTTCGGGGGACATGCAGGCGTCGAGGTACCGGAGGACGCGGTCCATCCTGATGGGCCGATAGTCAGTACAGAATTTGCCACAGTAACGGAGTGACCGAACACACTTCTCCTCGATGGTTACAAGCTTGTCGTTCGCGGTGTTCACCGCGTGGCCGATGTAGATGGACAGCGCAAATTCGAACTCGCGACGGCGATCTGTAAACGCTTGTATGTACCCCTTGAACTCGTCGCTCCAAGAAGAGCTGTGCACGACCTTCGAGAGGAGCTTCTTCTTCGCGTACGCGTTGCACGAGTTCGCGCACTTCCTGATGTCCTGCTCGGTTTTGTCGACGAGGAGCTGCATGCGTCCGGAGATGGTCGTGTTGTCCTCGCCTGCGCGCTTGTCTTTGTTGACGTCCTTCAGCCTAGCCAAGTGCGGCGAGCGTCGTCAGCATTGGAGGGGATCTCAATTCTACGCAATAGTGTTGACGTACTGGACGAGGACGGCCATCATGTCCCTCATCTCCACGAACATCAAGGAAATCTTCTTGTCGTTATCCCTGCGCTTGAGGTCGAGCTCGACAGCGACTCGGAATGCGCCGACAGCGACTATTAAATATCGAACATCAGACGAGAAATGGTCCAGATGAGACAGGGCATACGAACTTTTGATGAATGGATGGATTTGCGCGACATCATCGAGGACTTTGAGCAGCGCTGGGATTCCGTCGACGATGGCGGAAATCGTCTGGCGTATTGCCTTCCCAGGCTCCGTATCCATCACCACTTGTAGGGGAGACGCTATGCTCTGGACCTTGGAAACATCCGTTTGAATTGTGCTGAGCATCGCTCCTGTGGTTTCGTTAGTCGACCCCTCAACGAACGTGAACACGAAAAACCAACCGGCTTTATTCAGGTAATTCACGCTACGCCGACCCGTGTACTCCTGGACGTTGGCGTCCGCGGCGTTCAGTAGCTCAGTCGTCTCGACAAATGAATCGTCCGGTTGTGGCACATCTGGGCGTTCAGGCAACGCCTTTTTCACTTGAGGGGAGCTGTCATATTGTGGTACGGACGTGTCAGAAGTCGTGAGTGCCATAGAGGGGATGGGGGGAAGCGGGACACTGGGGGACTGCGCGGTCGACGTGGGCGTACTCGTCGTATAGCGCTACCGAAGCCAGAATTGCAAATCGAGAGTCAGTGGCGGCATTAAACGCTGCAGAAATTTGGGCAATGCGTACTAAGTGCGAGGATGCCATGTCGCGGCGCAAAGGTAAAATCAAAGACGTCGGAGGGTCCTCGAGCTGCTATATATGCGGGAAGGTGATTGTTCCCGATCGGCCGCTGTGATTCCTGACCACACCTGACAAGGGGCGGATCGCCACCGACCACCAAAAAGCATCTAGCTCTCAACGATGGCTGCGCACAGCCACGTTGTGGTCGGCCTGACGTACGGGCATGTCAACAGGTGTATTCGGAGCTGTTCATCCCGGTCGCTTTGAATTGCCAACTGGAACAGAGCGTGAGTCACCCCGGACGTGAAAAGTGCGGCAATCCCACCTCTTCGGCGCCAGCGCCATGACATGACACGCTTGATGTCGGGGGCAAGGCCGAGGATGCCAAGTCTCACCGAAGCCAAAATGTGAGGAACCCTGTGGATTAGAAACATTCTTCCCGCCTTGAATATATGCAAGCAATCGTGCTGGTGGGTGAGGCAACGATTGAAACACCTTTCTTCTGTTCGAATCGTAGGTGATATGAGTCCGCATGGGCAGTCATAGCAAATGGCACCTGTTTAACGCGAACTCACCGCTCATCCGCACTCTGGTCCAGCGTAGGTTCTCCTGAGGCCACGAAGATAAGTCTTGCTACAATCCGGAGGCGTAGAGAGCTTGTGCGCGGATGAAGTAGAAACGCACAGGCAACGTACACGAAGTGAGACTTTCCATTTAGAACTCCGATAAACATTTATTTATGTCATTTGAACTCCGAAAGAGGCGTTCGTCCTTCTCCGAACGTACTGGGTTTTGGCGCTTCCAAGCGGTGGCTACTATAGTATGAACCTCTCCTCCGCCTCCTCCGAGCCTCTTCCTCGCTTGCAGCTAATAATTCGCAGCTCAAAGCCATGGGTAGTTCTACTCTTATTCAAAGTCGTCTGTCTATACACCCACCGCCATGCTCGTGAAATACTTACTGACGATGCAGGAAGATCATCAGCCTAGGACAGTGACCGAGGGCCTACCCGAGTCAATATTGACATATGCGCATCCACGCACCTCTTTCTATCGCGTGAGATATGCCTGAACACCGGACGGCTATCAACAACGTCTCACCAACCGGCGGCGCACGCCAATGGAAATCAAGGAACAAGTCTTCCTCATTTTTCAAGGCGAGCGGAGGAGCTACCGCTCTCCGCCTGTGTCTCTCTGTCGCGACTCGTCCCAACCGATACCTACAATTGAAACACGCTCGCGCCGGAGATGGACTGCAGCCGCACCCTACAGCTCTGTATCGAAACTATGGGTCGAAACACCCTCTATCCTCCCGCCCGCCCTACACCCGCTCCTGAGTGCCTGTTGCTGGCCCGCCGCGGTCAAAGACGCCCTATACCCTGTCTAGGCAGTAATCTGACGCCTTCTTCGCAGGACGCTCTCTGTCTCTGCGCGCCCTTTCCCCGCATAATTCATCCACACGGCCTGAACAACCGTTCTCGGACTGGCGGAACTCCATATCGGGACACCGAGGTATACCGATCCCTAGGACCTTCTCGACGGGGTCGCTCAATTTTCTCGAGTCCCGTCCCCATTGTCACCCGATGAACGCTCTCCTCGAAGTCCCGCTGCACTGCCTGCGTCTTCTCCCTATCGTACAGATGCCGTTCTTTATCGCAATCGCCGTCCGAGGCCACGACATTCTGTGCAAGGTTGAAGCGCACATCCTCGACGATTGAAGTCGCAGCGTGATCCTCCCAGACCCGCTCCTCGACTTACGCTGTCTCTCTCTCATCGCCGCTGCAAACATGCTCGAGGTCGTGTCGCACGGCAGCACGCTGTGGTTCCGCACGCGCGTGCCGGCCGCCGACGGCTCTCTCGAGCCATGCCCCCGCATTTGGTGCAGCGCCGAGCCCGACGTGCAGGCGTATGGCTGGCAGCGTGGTCTGTGGGCGGCCCTAACGTGCGCACGGCTCAGGCAGGTCCATGTCACCATGGATGTTGACGATGAGGAGGGGTTTCTGGCCACGTTCCCGTTGCTGCGCGCCGCCACCGCTCTCGCGCGCGTCGTACGTCTAGATTGTACTGTCTACTGTCACAATGCGCGAAACTGCCGGTCGTGGGCTCGAATGTGTCACGTTGTAAGGACCACTGGTTTCATTCAACTACGGTAAAGGTGTGCTTGAAGATAACGCGATGACGTAGGCGATGGAAGGAAGCATAGCGTAGACAATACGAGCGGGATACAAGGCAAAGTGAGTTCGAGGGTATGCAAAAGCTGGACACGAAAGGTAAGAAGATCCTAGATTCGGGACACGGAAGCATATGAGGAATCCATATCCCCGAACACAGGCGTTGTGCGGTCGCGGACTGACAAGAAATTCACAACTCTCCAGCCCGCTCTAACGCGCCCGAGTCGCGGGCCAGCCTGAACAGATCCAAGTCTACCGTCCATGGGAGCGACCGGTCCTGCGAAATCACGTCCTCCGCCTCCTCGGCCAGCGATTCAACCTCAAGCGCAAGTCGCGCCAAGCGGTTCACATCGCGTGTCTTGTGGAAGGCGGCGGAGGGTACTAAGGCCTTGTGGAGGCGACATGCTTCCTTGAATAGTCGTCTGCAACACACGAGACGTGAGTCTCCAGTTGATGAATGACGTTACGCAAACTGCGCCACTCACGAGGCACCGTCAAGGACAGTTTGCACGCTCTCGAGCGCGGCATCGTGAGCTGTGCGAAGGCTCTCCTTCGCGGATGACTTCGCTTGGAAGAGATGGTCCCTAAGTATCTCCGTCACGGCGAAAAGGTATGGCACCGCCCCGAGGAAGATGAAGCGATAGGGGGAACCTCGCCACGCCATCGTCCGCGAGTTGGCTACGAAGTCCTTGAAGATGCGATGTCTCATCTCGCTCAGGGTATCCTTGGCGGCTGCCTTCCGTAATGCGTATTTTCGGTATACTGCGGTGATCTTGGATGCTGCGACCATTTGGTCGTCCGTGAACTCGATCGTCGGAGGGGTCGTTTCCTGCTCGTCCTCCGGTTCCGAGTCTTGCGCTTCGACATCTGGATCCTCGTAGCTGCTATTGACCCCTTCCTTCGGGACGGAGGCGGGCGAACTAGTCATGATCGTATTGATTGCCTCGGGGTCATTCACAGGAGACGAGAGCCTGGGAATGTGCGCGGCGGTAAGAAGGGCGAGAATGTCCCCTGTATCGGAGTACACCACCCGCCGAACGTCAGCCCGCATCTTCTTGGGCTTGGGTGCGGATGAATGGGACAGCTGTATGACTTCATCAAGCATCGAATCGCTCAACGATTTGAATGTCGTGGTCTCCAGAGCTTCCCAATCCTTCGCATAGATATATCTGTAGAATAGGAAACAAGTATGACCACCGCCAACTCATGAACTCGGGATGAACGTAGCACATACGCAGATGATAATGGGTTAGCGATACTCCTGGCGAGGCTCTTCATCCCCGAGAAAATCTTGTGGATCTTATCCCGCAGCTCTCGGATACCGAGGTTATGTCCCCCTTCCGGTTAACATATTAGTGTTGTATCAAGCTCCCGGTGGACCATGAGGACGTACAGAAACAGATGTTCCGGCATCTGTATACGTAAGATGTCAGTTGGTGGTCAGAATTGGTGATATAGCATACCCACATCCTAGTGAAAAAGATGACGCGAGTCCGGTTGAGATTATCGGCGGAGAGATCGCGATTCTCAAAGAGCAAATAGCCTTAGGGTCACAGCAAGGATCAGACATTGATACCAGGTTACGACACGAGCCATACTGACCTGCATTGTGGCCTGTGTACACATCGGCGAGGAGCCTATCCATGCATGCCACGTACTCGTACTTCATCCACTCTCGCGTATTCATGCTCGCGAGCTGGGCACTATCTTGTACTTGCCGCGCCAGCCAGCTCTTTGGCAGGGTCAGACCATCTAGTGTCCGCTTCGTCCTCAAATAGCGCGAGAGTAGCATGGCACCGCATAGGTGGTCCATGAAGTCGCAGAGGACGCTGACATCCACAGTCAGGCGGTTGCAGAGCACATGGCTGAACACACGACGGGTGAGCCCAGTACGAAAATGGAATGTGGACACATGTGCGACATACTTCAAGAAGAGCACCCCTTGATCCAATGCGCTCGGAGAGCTGTATTGAGTGGCGGCGAGTAGGTCGTGTACGATATAAGCATATCCCCTGCCAGAAGGACGTAGGAAATGTCGCGGTCTCTTGTTAGAAAATCGGATGGCAGACGGGATACGGTGCAGGCTGTGAGAGGCAGCGTGTTTGTCGAGCAACATGGCCAACCGAGTCGTCCGTATCAAGTTGGTGAGGAAGGCATATATTGCACCCCGATTGGGATCCAAGCGGTTGAGAAAATCTTGGAGCCAGACGGCGAGAACGTGGCGACCGCGAGTCAATTCCCGCACGACCTCCATGGATAGGGTATGCAGAGAACCAATGGCAGGGCACATCGGATAAAGCGCCTCATACAGTCGGCGAAGCCAAGCCCTATGAAAGGACGTCACGGTTGTAAGTACGTATTCGATGCTTCCATAAAAATCCTGACCTCTGCTGTCGCACAAGGTCTTCGTAAGCAATGTCCGTGGCATAGAGGGTGTGGAAAATCATGATCTGAAGAACATGGATATGAACGAGGTGGTTGTAGGCTGTGCCCGCATCCGCAGATGACTCCCGAATGTGAAGCTGAGGACATTCGCGCCTTGGACAGAACCTGCTGGTGGCAAAGAGGAGACATGGACGCAAGCAAGGCAGCTGGTGGGATATCTCATTCTGATTCAAGACCTTCTCCTTGAGACGTTCCCGAAGCTCTTTCTTGATTAGCTGTTCAAGATCCCACCGCGGGATATCAAGATGAAGCCCCTTGTCAGCAGCTCCCTGGACCTCCATTGGCGCATCGGAGCGAACACGGGCACGGGTATAGAGATAGCATCCTTTTGGTAAGAGGAAAAGCTCCTCACCATGATCATCGGCCGTGCGAAAAGCGAAGAGGCGGCGTATGTGTTGGTTGCCGCAGGGATCTGGGAGACAGGAGAGCCGCTGCAGTGTACGGACGTAGACGAGGAATTTCTGAAACTGTGCAACAGTATCTGGCAACGAGGCGGATTCCAGACTGGAGGTGAGGGCAAAGACGTGATCCAGACATAGAAGCGTGGCCGAGAGGTTATCCTGTCTATGGAATAATTCACTGAGGTTCGCCAGCTCGGGGATGTTGTTTCGAGAGAGAGCGCGGAACATAGACATCTACACTCTCAATCAGCACGGTTCAAACAGAATGGTCAGTTTACACACCTCGTTGCGTAAATCTTCATTATTGAGGCGAGGTATCAAGGCCTCGGCGTGCCCCAATAGTTCGATGGCTGTCTGATCACTGAAGTTTTCCTCGAGTGCCCCAAGCGATAGGTACAGCCAAAGACCATCGAAGACGCACGTTGCCGCCTTCAACAGGGATTGGGTGGAGTTGCTGGCCAAGAAAAGCTCGATTGCCTTGAGACAATTACCTTCACGAAGATGACACTCCGCTGCCTCGCCGTATTCTCTGTTTTCTTCGTGCAAGGAGGCACGTGGCCCATTGAGGTCGCGGTCTTCCATGTATTCCTGGAGAGCCTTTTCATCCTGGAAGAGCGCCTTAGCTTTTCTATGGTAAGCAAAGGCGTTAGATCCATACGACATCGAAGGCAGTATCAGACTTACCTCAGCTTGTTCTCCTTGATGTAATAGAGCTTGGCAACGTCCATGATGCTCCGAGCAACGTCAGGATCAACTTCGTTCTCATGGATCTGGATGACGGCGACGGCTTCATCGAACATCCCTGCCTTGCGGAAGTGTTTGGTGGCAAGTGTGTATTCTCCCGCATCTAGGTATGAAGCACCCGCCTTCCGATCGTTTCCGCCACGGACGTAACACTCAGCAGCGATCCGATAGTACGTCTGTTGGTCTTCGAGTTCTGACGCACCGGGTGCTGCTTCAACGAAGGCTTCGGCTGCCTTGGCAAATGCAGCTTGCGGAGACAACTCCTTCCCACGTACATTGGCGGGAACAGCACGAGCATGCTCTCGTAGCTTGTAAGCAAGAGCAACCCGTCGTTCTTGCGGCCGATTAGCCCGCTCGAAGGCGTCCATGGCTTCAGAATACTGCCGTTTAACGAACAAGGAACGAGCCGCTTCACCCCACTCCTCCTCTCCAGACGTCACGGCAAGCTTGGGCATACGAGTGCCGGGGATATGTTCCTCCACGATTCCTCTCTCAGCCCAGATACGCTGTGCGCTTTGATAAGTTGCGTAGTGATTCGGCGATCGGTTCACCTTACTCTGAGTGGATCGGCGTTCTTTGAACAATCTGTGATCCATAAGTTTTGCCGAGCACGGGTGATGGCGACGTAGAGGTTCTTCAGCTAAAAAGATGAAGGTGGGTCAGCAGTGGTCACAAGGGGAGGAGGCAGCGCGAAGTAAATACCTCTCGGCACACACCCTTGTGGCGAGCATCGTCGAAGGCGGGTGCAATGTAGCCTGGAACACAGTTGAGAAGAACGCGCCACTGGGAGTATCCGACGTTCGAGTCCTCAAAGAAGTTATACAATAGGACCTGGGTTAACGAATGCGCTCAGCGTAACTGGTTGAAATAGTTTGTCAGCGCGCTCACATCGTCGAACTCCAGGCCTTTCGCCTCATAAATAGTTCTAAATGAACGCCTCATAAGCACACAAATTCTATGGACTTGACTCGATACGTACAGGACCTGCCCTATCTTCCCAAAATCACCCTTCAAACGCTCCCGGGCAGCATGATCGCGGACAAGAATGCCTACGTGTTGGATTGATAGGTATTCGGCCGATAACAGTTGGGAGAGGAAGCATCACTCACACTGACGTGCTCCGAACTCAATTGCGCCGCCAACGGTCCTGTGAATGACAAATAAGGCACTATTGATATATTCATCAAGGAAATAGACATACGAGTCTCTGAATATTGATCGCTGAAGCTTCGCAGCGTCCCGGTCGCTAAAGAAGATGGGCTTCGAGCCAGGCGACATTCCCTTCTCTTGTGGTAGAGGATCGATCGTATCAGACCAGAACTTGCTGATGAGTTGTACAATCGAATCCGCGCAGTTTACGATTCCGGCATGGGAGCGATAGTTCCTGGTAAGATAGAATGTCTCTGGCCGTGCACGCTTGGCCCCGAGGCTCGGTGTTTCTTCCTATAAGATACGGCCATTGTCACAAAGCTGACTGCACCCAAAGAGAAACGTGGAACTCACGTCGGCTCCGTACAAGAGCGTTTTGAGATCGTTCAACCTAAACGAGCTCCCCGCGGCTATGGTTTGAGCCGTGTCCCCAGCCCAGAACAGACCATGCGGGTTGGAGCATATCGCCCTTTGGACTTCCGAGTAATCAATAGTTGTGACAGTGGGAAGCAACGTGATAAGACATACCAAGACAGTCAATGGCAAAGTTATCCTGAACTTCGTCCACGTATCTGTCACAGGAAAGCATGGTGGTTAGAATGGAGGCACATCTCACACAATAAAGCGATACATACAGAAAGTCGACGGCCTTTCCAGGGACTCTAGTGACTTTGAAGCTACGTATCAGCATCCTTGTTCTGTGAAAAATTGTGAGCCTGTATGGGAAGCATGTATCCGACAAGCCTGTTACCTATCTGCGGGGTCGTAGTGACCGTTCAACTTCTTTCGTCTCAGGTAGACCTCGAACAACGCGTACACGCCCTGACGTTGCTCGGACGACGACGTTTGTGTCCGGCGACCGCCGTTGATGTAGGAATCTCTGTCGAGATATCCCGCCTCTGATTTTAGCGCGCCTTCGGAGCCTTTGATAACAGCTATAGTGTAGAAGTTAGAATCCAGATAAAACAGCCCATGTACCTGCGGTCGTCCCGACTCACCCATGAACTCGCCCCACACCAGGTCCGGATCTGCTCAACTGGGTTAGTAACCTCCATGCCAGGAGCAACCTGGCACGTACTCAAACCGTTCTCGGGAAAGTGCTTCCAATACACATCTCGAAACTTGTCATAATCCAGGAAAGAGTCCCTCTCGTCCTGTAGGTACCCAATAGCCTTGGACCGGGTAGATCGCGGGCGCAAGTTCAGGATATCCCTCAGAAGTGATGCCTTGTTTGCGTCCACCTTCTCTTGTTCCACAAGATAGCGGAACTCGGCCTCAAGCAAGCGGCAAAGCTGGTTCCGCATGAGCAACGCGTACAGACACGGATGACGTAGCATTGAAACTTACGTGGTTGAAGGTTAGAAACAGGGGGAAATGGCTATCGTCCAAGGCACCCCATCGCTGTGGCAGGGCTGATTTGTGGAGGATCTCCTCATCCGCATCGACCATGCGGTCTCGGTGAGCACGACTCTTGGACACCATGTCCTGAAGCTGAGCGGGGGACAGATGGGCGGTGGCATGCGACTGGTATAGCTTGTCATAGTACTCCTCGACCTTCTCCGCGAGGACCTGAGATTGAGTCACGAAGAGTTGACGAGGCCTCGACATAGCGCCTCGGAAACTGCTGGTATCGTAAGTGCGTTCAATACCGAGGATCTTGAAGACCATCGTTGTCGTTTTTCTGCAGACTGTAAGCATCACGTAGGTATTTCACAACGTCGTTTATAGGCTTACCCTGTTCCACTCCTCCCTATTTGAAAACAGATATGTGAATACACGACATGCATATTGGCCTAGGCTTATTGATGCGTACCGATTACGAAGCAGGCAGAGTCGTGTTCGATGATCTCCTTCTCGGAGGGTCTGTACTACGTTAGCACAGGCCATCTGTAGTGCAAGGACAGGCACTCACGACACGTCGAATACATGCGAAACAACTTGCTCGGCAAGAATGGCTAAAAACAACGGCCTGAGCATCTTTCGCAGAGCGATGTCGTGGGGGTCCGCACTCACAATTCAAAAATGCCTGGGAAAATGTCACGAACTTCTCCAACCTTCATAGACCAACATGTCTTCAGTAATGCGCCACTATCTCAAAACACACACGTCACCTACGTCAACAAGGAGTGTAGCTGAAGAGGAAGGTAAGCTTCATCTAGTCAACTCATGACAATTACGTACAGATTCCATATCTTCCTTCGTCAGGCCTGTTGAGTTGTTCGGCGGCGATGTCACGGCTTCTTCCTCGGGATCGGACCTTAGGGCGAATTCTTCGGGGAGAACGGTATATTCCCCTCGCTGGTATGACGGCTTATTGCGGAAGTTACACCTGCGTGAAGAGTGAGTATCAAAAACAAGGTTTGTAGAATTATTCCCAGACCTTTTCCTATACTCCGCGCCTCGACGGTCCAGCTGACGGCTCACGGTTTCCCAAAACTGCGTGTTGATTTCGTCGTGCTTGTACACGCCGAGCACACGAATCACTATCCGGCACGATGAGGGCACGTCAGCTGCGTACTCTTCTCGCGCGGGAACATAGATCAACCTTGACGTTCGACCTTAACAAACGGATTCGAAGTTCAGAATGGAGATAATGACGGGTGAAAACTGCCCGTGAACACGTACATTATCTTGAAAGTCAATATCACAGTGGATATGATACTTGACGCATATCACCATATTAACACAGTATCCACGGGATGAAAAGAGAGGTTCTACTTGCCACGAGGCGCGTGTTTCTCGTCATTATCGCCTCATATATCGGGACCTCGACATGCTTGCCATGGCTTATGAGCTGCTTCTGATTGTCCTTAGTGAAGTTGCCATTCGACAAAACCCTGGCGTTCCGCGCTCTCGATAAGCGATGGGGCGTCGCATCCGAATTATACCACTCACTTGATTTTGTCTATGATGATGTCGAACATCTCCGCATCTCTCTTTCTCCACTGCCGCAAGTCCCGCTCTGCGCGTCCTGCCATCTTGACCCGCCAGGGACCAAACCCCTCTGCGTTGTCGAAGTACAGGGCAGCTTTCATCGGCTGCACAAGGGGGAACGCGCCTTGCGACGCCGAAGGCAAAGGAATGTTAGGTGAGACTGGGCCGGTCGCACCGTCGGTGCGCTGATTTGGAACCGTGACTGTGGAGGGATACAGAGGAAGGTATACTCTTTTGAAGAACGCGACGGTTTCTTCCTTCCGAAAGGCGCTGAAATAATCCTAGGCAAACCGTGAGCGAATCTGTACCACGTTTATGCAAAAAGGGACATGCGCACCCGCAAAACCGACATCTGCTCCGCTATCACAGTCGCCGCCAGTTCAGCAGCCTCGGGCTTGGACGTAGGGACCTGGGCGCCATACTCCACAATGGCCTTGACGTCGACGGCAGACGTGCGGCCTGGGTGCGTCGATCGCTGGCGCCTCTTCTCCTGCTTCTCTCTGCTTTTTGCGGCCCACCTCTTGCCTGGGACTTCGACGGTCTCCTCCGAGAGGCTGTCGCTCGCGTTGAGGAGGGAAATGGCTTGGAGAGCGGAGAATGCGAGGTCGACGGATCGCCGGTTGGCAACGAGTTCGAGGGGAACGTCTGACACTCGCTCGTAGGGGAGATAAAGGGAGACAGAGAATTGGGCGAGCAGGGTGTACAACGTAGAAGAGGGGAATTCTTCCGCGGTATGGGGACTGAGTTTCATGATCCCGCTGGATAGCAGCTCGAAGCCATAGTCGCTAGACACTGTATTGGGGTCAAACAATGCAGGAGGGCTCACAAAGTTGGGGACTCACCGCAAAGGATGAACTCAAGAAGATATCGTACAGAGTTTATCGCCTTGATCGCTTCACTCATATCTGTGCTTGACTCTGGGAGGAGGCGATCGAGTTCAGCGACTGCTATATCGGCGGCCGCCTCGTCGCAGATCGACATCTTGTCGAACAGCGAGACGATAGCGTGTCCAACGGCGCGGCCCTTGGCGCGGGAATCTTTGGGCTTCGTCGACATGCAGATGAATGTAGAGAGCGATGCTGAGGTGGTGAAGAAAAATGCTAGAGGGGTTGGGAGTTATGGACGGTGGGGGAATGGGGTGAACGGAGTGCACGACAAAAGCGCGGGGACCAACAGCGTCAGCAAGACACGGCACGGCGAGTGGCACAGGTTCAAAGGACGACACCAGGCAGTAAACTCCGCGTACTCGAGGCACAAGGTTCGCTCCAACAGGGCAGGGGCCTGTTTTTCATCCGGAAATGAACTGCGAGATTCCTCGTTTGACGTTCGCCACTCGAGTCCTAGCACAAAGGAAGTCCAAGACTTTCGCCGTACGGTGTTTGGCGGCGGTCCAAACTTTATTGCATGGGAAATGAGGATGGTGCTGCGGTAGCTCCAGCCTGAAATAAGACGACGCACCCGCCTTCATCACACGATCTGTTGCTATTGCGGTCCGAGTACCATGGAGAAAAGGCTAGACATTCTGTCGGAACTGGCTCAGAAACGGCAAAAAGAGCACAAACGACTGCTTACCAATGCTCTCTTCCTCGTACGGAGTCGTACTGTTGGCGTCTCAAATCATCTCTGACGGGTTCTGAAGGTATTTGAAGACTGTTTTGGCACAGGGTCCTCGGCGCAAAATGGATGGGTACGAGACTGCTTACTGATTACCATGTTAATGTTGCTGACCGCGCATCTCGTCTGATGTCCATGCAAAGCAAGTGCGATATCGCGCTGCGGAAGCACGTCGGCCCTGGTTTAGAACATGCGGCTGATGTCTCTCAATACAGATCGAGATCGAGCGTCGGGCCTTAGTTATGTCATGGGCTTCTTGCAGTCGGAAAGAACAGACAGTGCAGTCGCTCGGAGGAGCTCTGTAGGTATCTAACTGTTTGTTTTCCGGTTCCAAAATCGTTAGTTTTGTGTCATCGATTTGTGACGGCGCTGGACTCACAACATAACATGACGCGAATTGAAACGGTGACTTGAGACTCCGCACATTCCTCGATCGATTCGAATGGGCCGCCCAGCCTGAGAGAGGATCAACGTCCGAATTCGAGGATTGTAGCAGTGGTGCTACGATTTGAATGAATGTGGGTCGCTGTCAATCAGTCTCATGATGAGCGTACCTTCGTCGTAAACCAACAGCGAGTAGATAAACTTAGGACTAGACTACGGGGGAAAGTGGTTGACGGTTGTGTCAGTTTGGTACGTTCTGCTCTACTACGTCCAGTGTGACTGGCTCATTTCAGGCGGAGCTCACAAGGACTTCAGTTGACGTCAAGCGGAGTTATATATTTCTATCTACGTTTCGTTCTCCGCAATGCGCCACCATCAGGACTTTCGTCGGTTGGCTGCAACTGTAGGTTGAAGTTGGCTGTATATCCGCTGCCTGTCGTATTCGCGACCTGTATTCCATTGAACATACAGTTATTACTGTGTTCCGTGAGGAAATATGAATGCCAAGGACTTGCTCCGCGGGGTTAGATCTTGCCAGGGTCGAGCTTCCGAAAGGTTAGCGTTGTGGGAGATTACTACCATATAACAAGCGAGCCACGTGGCCTGTGTAGAGCGACAAGTGCCAGTGAGCTCGACTCGAATTCGGACACTCATCCCGCCGCCCTTCGCGTCGAGCTCGTCGACGCCGACGGCGCCCTCTCTCTTCCCCCCACTGCCCACCATGGTGTCGCAACACCGCCAACAGCTATCCCGGCTCTTCATTCCTCCCGCCCTCGATGCTCAGCAGCCCATGAACTTCGCTGCCAATCCTCCGCTGTTCTCCCCAGCACTGCCGACGTCCTTACAGCAAGGCATGCACCCCCCGTTTCCGGTTAATGGTCATCCCCTCCAGACACCCATGCAGCCCAACTTCTTCCCCCAGCCACCAGGAGCGCCTGGCCGACCGTCGTTGCACCGCAGTCACCCCAGTGTCATGCAGCTGGCCGCCGCGGGCATCCTCCCGCCTCCGGGGATGCCAATGACGCCCCTCGGGCAGGTGCCAATGACACCTCTCGGGCAGGTGCCAATGACTCCTTTTGGGCAGGGTTTCCCGCAGCAGATGATGTCCGGCACGAACCCATTCCCGCCGCCCTTCGTGCCGAGGAGCAAGCGGTCCGCGAGCATGAGCGTCGGAGGGCCACCCAAGGCCGTGCTCGGAGGGCCCCAGAGGAAAGTGAGTCCGATGCCTCCGACGCCCGCGGCACCGGCGCCGCCCCCTCCACAAAAGCAGAAGAAGATTGTCGTCAACCTCCCGCGGGAGACCGTGCCCGGTGACGGCGAGGAGCCGCCCACGCGTGCGTCGTTTGCGCGAATGCCCCTCGTCGTGTCCGAAATACCCGTGCAAGTTGAAGTCCGATACCCCGAGACGAGCACCGTCGAACTATACCCACCGGATTCATGGAGATACCACTTGCCGCCCACCGTAGACGTCTTCCTCCCTGGAAAGGTGCGTATTCTTACTGTTCTTCAATTCTTGTGGGGATTGGATGTTGGCTGCACGAGTACTCGGAGAGCAATGGAAGTTGAACTCGTCCGAAATGCCGCGGTTGCGCTGTTTTGCGGTACGCCGAGTCCCACTTCTACTGCTATCACATCTTCGCTTGCCATGTGATTGGCTTCGTCGTGTCACTTCCTGCCTTGCAACCACGCCTGGTAACCGTTCATGAGGCTCATGCCACCATGACGATGACGGGCATGATGTCAAGATACTCAGGCTGTCTACCTGTCCTATCTTTCAGTCATATCACAGTTTTCGTGGGCTGGGTCGACTTGACGTTGGCGAACGTCGAGCAATTTGCGTGCCCCGAGACGCGCTAGCATGTTGCAATGGGAACCTAACGGGAGTAAGACTTGCTTGACAGTCAAAGAGCAGGATTTCAGTGCACCGAGACCAGTTTTTCCTCTGTCTGCTTTGAACGGCTTTGTCTATACATCCAGTATTCTTTTCTAGGCTTCGTTTCAGGGCTGACGTCGTTTCTAGGCTGCTTGGGATGGAATCAAACAGAGGATAATCGAGGAGAAGCTGGAGAAGCTGGGGGTCGAGCGGGGGAGCGGCAGCTCAGTCCCTCATATACACGCACCACACGCGCGTGCGGCTTCGGTGAGTGGACCTCGTTGCAGCAGACGACTGCGCTAACGTGGCACTGCAGATCTCTTCGCCAGCCGATCCAGCCCTTCTTTTCTTCAAGCTCAACAAGCTGCAGCAGTCGCAGAACGCGTCCGGGAACACCTCTCTCTCGACCTCGCCGCAGCCGCCCATCAACATCGACCTCTCCCCATCTCCAAGCCAGCTCCCGCCGCGGCTGCAGAACAGACATGGCCACAGCATGTCGCTCGCGCAGCCGCCGTCGCATCAGTCGCCGCTCTATAACCCGTCTGGTGCGTTCAATCCGTTCGGGCCGAGCGCCACACTTGGCTCTGACCAAGTGCTCAACCGCACCTCACCCTCACCCGCGCCCCCCTCTGCGCCCGCAGACTTCATCCACGCGCCGCAAGGACGGGTGCTCACGAGCGTCGCGTCCCTCGCACCGCCTGCCGTCGCCTCGCGCCCGGAGTCGCGGCCCGATTTTCTCCGCGGGTTCGGGGTCGACATCCCGGAGGAAGAGGAGCCCGAGGAAGAGCCGCGTGTCGCGGAGGTCGTCCCCGACGACGACGTGTCTGAGATCGAGATCGAGGTCGCAGGCGCCGACACGACTGTCGTGTCTAACGAGGAGACGGAGCAGGACGGGACGAGCACGGTGGCACAAAGCCGCATCCATTCGCGCCACGTGTCGAGGCTGTCGGCGGCGCTGTCTCTCCGCTCGGTCGGTGGCGGAGTTGCTGACGAGTCGGTGGAGCTCCCGGAGGAGCCGCCACTGCCGGTTCGGAGTCCCGAAGGCGAGCTTGAGGTTGAAGACTTGGATGGCGATGACGAAGAGGACCTCGATGCGGACCCTGATCAGGAAGCTGTCGGTGAATGGACGGGCTCAGAGGATATGCAGACTAACGAGACTTCTGAAGACGAGGTGAGTGGCTGGCGTATTGCCTCTACGGACAGGTTTAGATAGAGCTGACGTGCTGTTTGCAGAGCATTGGCGAGTGGTCGAACCCATCTGACGAGGAGCGAGCGCGTCAAGAACGCATGCATCGTCGTATGTTGCGCCGCGTGAAGCAGGTGAAGCAGGAGCTCGAGATTCCCCGCCGGCTCCCAAACTTCCCGCGTCCCCCTGCTCTGCCTGTTCCTGTGCCGGCTGTGGCTGAGAGCACCGACGACGATATTGTTTCGAACCCGAGCGACGAGGAGCGCGAGGAATTCGAGTACTTCCCACAGCCGCCATCGGCTGGCAGGCGGCCTCTACCACCGCTGCCGCACTCGCGCAGTGGCTCGCAGTACTCGGCGCATACAGGCCACGATCCCGCCTTGGCTCACTCGCGGAATACTTCTGAACAATACCTCACGCCCGGCGGCTTGCAACCTCGCCCCGCCCCGGTGCCTCAACCTATTATTGCGCCCACGCCTCGGGCAGAGAGTCTCAATCCGTTCGCGAAGCCATTTGTTTTCGGTTCGAGTCGTCAGTCAGGTTCTTTCGCCCCTGGCGCATTCAGCAGCGCGTCTGCGAGTCCTGCTAGTGGTACTCCTGCTACGCATACGCGCGTGCCATCTTTGGGCAAGCCTCTCAACATCGCCGCTCCGGAGTTCAAGCCTGGTGGCTTCACGTTCCGACCGCCGCCGGGCGTGCCACAGCTCACGTTCCAATCTCCCCAGCCTCCACTGGCGTCGCGCCCCTTGCCGACACCGCCTATGGTCTCGGAAACTGTTCGGGCGTCGCAGGGACGCGAGAAGAGGCAGCGCACGACGAGCCGCTCATTCGAAGCCGACAGCGAGGACGAGGAGGATGTCAACACTATGACCTCGTTCCGCTTCCCTCCCCCGGGCGACTCCATCCCCGCCCGCCATTCGGCCCCTGCCAGCCCGCCTGTCAACACTGTCGGCGTCAGCAAGGACATCGGGCTCAACGTCTCCGCGAAGCCCTTCACTTTCACCGGCTCGCTGCCGTTCTTGCCGCAGAAGACGGAGGACGTCCCGCAGTCGCCGCGTCTCAGCGACGACGAGGACGAGAACGACGAGAACAGGCCCCTCCTGTCCGCCGGGTCGATGACGATGCCCGTCCCGCAGATCGGGGCGGAGGAGCTGCCGTTCCCGCCGTCCTCGAAGCCGAAGCGTGCGCCCATTCCTCTCGACTTCAAGCACCCGGTGTCGACCAACACTGTCCCCGCAGGCCTCTTCAAGGCGCTCGTCAACAACGAGGACGGCGAGCGGACGCGCAGGGCCGTCCGCTCGCGGCTCAGCTCGCGCGATATCTACGAGCACACACCCAGGCAGTCTCTCGACGACCTCCACGTGGCGCCCATTTCGCACCGTATCGGCCGTGGACGACTCTTCACCGACCCTACACGCCGTGACGAGTCTCCGGAGCGTGACGATGTCTTCAGCGTGCGCCGTCCGCGCCGGTCGTCGCTTCCGCCTAAGCAACGCGAGGAGGAGGAAGACTCGGGATCGGAGATCTCGGTTGCGCCGATGAACCTCTCGAGGCGCATCGAGATGCAGCAGTATGAGCAGCGGCTTGAGAAACTGCTTGAGGAGAAGTTCGACGCTATCAAGGGCACTCTAGACGCATACAAGCACCTGGCGGCGACCAGTGCCCAGACTATCGACCCGGCGACGGAGGCCAAGATCTCGGAGGTTGTTACGCTCTTCCGTACGCAACTCCAAGAGTCTGCTGCTCGGGGTCTGGACGAGGGCCTGATGGACGCGCGGGGCGAGTTCGACTTCGAGCTTCTCAAGGGGATCATCGAGCAGAGCCACGAGGAGTCCCGCGTGATCCTCCAGCGGGAGATCGCTACGCTCCTGCAACCACAGCATTCTATGACGCGCGACCGCGACATGGAGCTCAAGAACCTCATCGACGACCTCGGCAACCGGACCATCAATACGCTCGCCAACGCCATGGCGCAGCTCGGCGCGCGCCTCCAGGCGGTGGAGGCAGCGGCCACCCGTGCGCCGTCGACGAACAAAGAGCACCTCTTCCAGGAACTGTTCCAAAAGCTCCTGCCTCACATCGCCGCGTTGCGCACGGACCCGATCGACTACGACGTCCTCACTGCCCGTCTCGCACAGGCCGTCAAACCGAACATCTCGCAGCTCATCGACCTCGCGTCGGACAAACGCGAAACGGCGGGCCTCATCGTCGACCGCCTCATACCGATTTTGCCGTCGATGCAGCCGGAGATCGACCTCGAGTCTGTCGTGGGCCGCTTGACTGCCGAGCTGAAGACTATCGTCGGGCCGCTGGACCCACACGAGATGAAGGAGCAGATTTCGGACCTCGTCGTGGAGCGCCTCGATTCGCGCCTCGCTGTCCGCGACCGCCCGCTCAACGTGGATGCGGTTTCGGAGAAGGTCACGGAGGGCGTTCGTGGGCTTGTTGCGCCGCTTGCGGAGGTGCAGAAGAAGGTCGAAGAGCTTGCGAGCAAGGAGCCTGTTGTCGTCGCTCAGGAAGTGGATCTATCCTCCGTCCAAAAGGAGATCTCTGGTGCTCTTGCCGACCTTCCTCAGCGCCTGTCTAGTGCCATCGACTCTCTCAACAGTGCACAGGCCGAATTCCAGGCGACAAAGGCCGCCCGACCCGACAACGACGCGTTGGACAAGGCGCTGCGCAGCATCGAAAATGTCGTTTCTACGATCTCTATGGAGCAGAAGAAGCTCGTCGAGCAGAACCAAGAGTTCGCCGACTTCTGCCAGGACATCATCAAGCACATCAACTCCCTCCCGGAGGCGATGGTCGAGGCGACGAAGGTCCTCCAAAACGCGCACGCGGAGTTCGCTACGCGGGATACGTCCCACAAGGACTCGGAGGAGATCAAGAGGCTCATGGCCGACAACTCGAACCTCCAGGTGCAGGTCGCGAAGGCTCGTGGCGCGCACGGCCAGGTGCGCGTCGAGAAGGATATGCTGAACGAGCGTGTGAAGGTTGCCGAGGCCGACGCTGAGCGTCTGAACGAGCGTGTGGAGAGCCTGCAAGACTCGATGTCGAAGAAGGCGGCGGACATGGTTACGCTGGAGGCGAAGAACGTGGAGCTCGAAGAAGCGCTTGCGCGTGCCCTGGAGAGGCTGAAGGCTGCTGACGTACAGGCTCAGAGCCAGCAGGAGAAGCTTGCGGTGCTGGAGAAGGCGAGGAGCGAGTTCAGCGTGGAGAAGCAGCAACTCGTGTCCAAGGTAAGTCTTTGTTCTGCGACCTCCAAGGAGATGTCGAGTAAAGCGGGTGTTATAGGTCGATACCCTCGAGGTCAAGATTACGTATATTACGCGCGAGAAGGATACGCTGGCGGACGAAGTTGCGGAGCAGAAGAGGCGTAACGACGAGCTTGTCGCACAGCAGAATAACTTCGACGAGCTCCGCCAAGCGACGGAGCAGATTCAGATGCTCGCCAACTTGGTCGGCCACGTCGACACGGATGAAGTCAAGGAGCTCCGCGTGATCCGCGATCGCAGCAAGGTGCTCGAGGGCGAGCACGCGGCGCTCCAGCGTCGTATGAAGGAACTCGAGTCGAAGGTAGCCAACCACGAAAAGGTCGCCCAGTCCTCCCGCCAGAGCATCCTGCAGGCGAGGCAGCGTGCAGAGGAGTGGGAGAGGCGTGCGAAGGAGGCTGAAGGCCAACTGGAGGTCACGCAGACGAAGCTCGATGAGAGCGAACAGTCTCACTCTCAACTCGACGCCGACTATTCGCTCGTCAAGCTTCAGCTCGAGGAGAGGGACGCTGAAGAGCGTTTAGACAAGGTACGTTACGTTGTTCCGTCTGCTACTTCGAGCCATGTCATTTACACCCTGCTGCGCTTCAGGATCGGCAGAACAAGTTGCGCGACCAAATCGCCTCCTTAGAGGGCCAGGTTACCCGCCTGCAGGCCGAGGTGGACAAGGCGAAGAAGGCCGCCTCCACCACCAGCAACGTTTTGCAACCTGTCGCAAGATATCAAAATGGCAAGACGCACCCTCCACCTCGCCCCGACTCTCGCGCCAGCACAGTGTACAATTACAGCCGTGCCGGTACACCCAAGGCCCAGCACAACGGCACCACCAACGACGTTCGCGTTGCGACTCCGCCCCAACCCTCCGTCAGGGACTCAATTCATGCGCCCTGGCGGCAGCCGTCGCTCGCAACGCCGGTCACCCCGAAGTCGAGGTATCCCTCGCAATACAAGAACATCAGGGCACCGTCCCCAACGCCAAGTGTCGTTTCGGCCGCGCCCACGCTGGGCGACGACGGCTGGTGGTCGTAGAACAAAGGGAATATTATGGGGTCCTTCTCATCGGAATTTTGGTGCGACAAGACGACGCTTTTCCAATCGTATACATGGTCTCCAATCACACATCTCACTCTTTTCATCATCGGATCGCTCTCACATATGCATGGTTTCTTGGTTGTGTCTTTAATCTATCCCCTCCCCTCCCTCATCCCTTCCCGGTGCCCCAATCGACTCCGTAGCCGCTTATACATAGTATATATCTAAAACAATCTCGACGCATTTGTCCAATTGATACCACACTTATATACCGTATTACATCCCGCTGTTGCTGACTTACGAGTCGTACCCGTCCCTCCACCGTATGGCATCTGTTCCCCGGCCCCCATCCCATCTTATTATTGCGGATTCTGATTCCTTCGTCTCCTCACCGTCATCTCTTTTCCTCGTCATCGTCGACGTTATCGCCTGTACGTCGCCCGTAGCTGGTAGGCGTGGAACGAAAGGGAGCAGAACGCGGACAGGATTGATCGGAGGATGAGGTCCACGAGACAATGCTACACCGCCTCGTTCTGTTGTACACCTTGGAACATATTGCATTAATCTGGAACGTATGCGTTCTGGTGGCGGCGCTAGACGTGAAGTAGTACTGCTGGTGGGGGATATGTACGTGTCCTGACCGTGATGACACCTCTTGGTTGGTAGTGCAGCGACAAAGCAAGCAAGCACGATGACAACGGGAGACCCAGAGCCAGAGTGGACGATGCGTGAGGAGCTAGGAGCCTGTATCCTGTATCCTGTATCTTGTACATTACATACATTACTGAGACAGCAGCGTTCGGTACACAAGTGCGAGCGAGTCCGGATCCACGGGGCGTGCGTGCGGTGGTCGTTAATTCGTGACGTATGAGGGCGGGAGCGTCGGCCAGATGAACTTCTCTACGGCCGCGACCGCCTCCTCCGAGTCCGTCGGCAGTCTGTGTGCAAGATGTAAAGTTCCGTCAGTCCGAGTCCGATCCCCATCACCATCACTTAAGACACCAAGAAAGAAGGAGGAAGGAGGGGATACGCACGCGAGCTTGGGCACCCAGCGGCCGTCCTTGAGGTGGAAGAAGCGAGGGACGTGCGTGACGCCGCGCTCGTCCATGTTGCGCCGCGCCTCGCGCTGCGCGTCCTCGACCGCCGTCTTGGCCTCCGTCGCCGCGTCCATCTCCTTCGCCACGATCGCGCGCGTCAGCCGTGTCCACAATCTGCCATATCGCATCGTCAGTTTCTCTACCCAATACTCAAGCCTCAGAGTGGACGAAGGAAGGGGAATGGGCACCTGCGGGACTCGTTGGGCTCCTGCTCGTCCTCGGGCGGGACCCACTTGGGCGCGATGTTCTGCCCGTCCTTGACCGCGTCGAACAGCACCCGCTTCTCGCCCTGTCACACGCGTCAGCGCGAAAGTCTCGCTCCGAGTTGCAAGTTAAGGAACAGAAGCGGGAAGCCAGGGACGCAGAGAGCAGGGACGCACCTTGGAGTTCTTGTACTCCATCGTCGCGCTCCACTTGCCAGACACCTCGCCGATCTCGCTGCTGTTGCGTCGTATGCGCCCCGCGATCGCGTTGTACGTCCCCGAGAAGTATCCCTGCGCGCCGCATTTCCGTAAGTAACAACGAAACGAATAGAGAAGAAGGGAAAGGGATGGGATGGGATGGTGGGCGGTCACTCACTTTCGTCTTGAACTGGATCTCGGCGTAGTGGCCCGTCGCCTCGTTCTTCGCCGTGCACGAGTCGCCGAGCTCGAGGAACATCTTGCCCCACAGGATCCCGCGCGCGTACATGTTGGGCATCGAGATCACGTAGTCTACGCCCACGCACGCAACCGAGCTCATATCAGTTACCCCAACACCAACGAATAACCGGAACAACGGGAGGGGACGCACCGTTGTCTTCTGGGCGGCCGAGGAGGTAGACGCGGTTCTCGCCCTCCATGAACGTCGACACGCTGTTGCCCAGGAAGCGCGACTTTGGCCGGAGCTCGCCGATGACGGCCACCTTGTTCGCGGGCGAGACGTAGTAGAACGCGGATATCGGCGGATGGTGGGATACTGTTATGGAATACGGTTAGTGAGCATTCGGGATTAGTCCGGATACCAGAAGGAGAGCTTTAATGCGCTAGACATCGCATGGATCCCCTCTTCGGGGGGGACTGTATGACTGTAAGCGTTTCTGCATTTCTGTTTGCTCAGCCGGTGAAACGAGAGACTCCGGTCTATCCGATAGAGGCATGTCGGAGGATGCCTGCCGAGCCAGACATCAAACGCAAACGAGGTGACGTCTGACATGCGAATCCACCGCAGATAACACGCCCGCAGCCGCAGCGAAGGGGGAAACGAAGGGACGAGAGCCAGAGCAGAGCGAAGCCAGATATAGAGCCCTGAACTATAGAACTTGCCTTGTTCAGCGATGTAAAAACCGCGGGAACCATCAGGATAGTCGTATCGACAGCGGAAGAACTCGCCCAGGACAGGGTTGTATCTGTATGCACACGGGCGGGGTTGCGTCGAATAAACAAGGTGTGGGGCGCAGGCAGTGAGGGGGGAAAAGAAAGAGAGAGACGCGTTCAGCGCTTTGCGGTCAGGTCACACACGTGCGGAGGGCGAGGACGTACGGCTTCTTCACGCCCTTGGGCTTGATGTGCCAGCCGGCGAGGTAGTATTGAAGCACGCGGATGAAACGTTCTTCTGGGTCGTTGCACGTCTCCGCGCTGCGCGGCCAGACACGGCGTCGTGGTGCAGGTGTTGGCAGGTTGAGCGCGAGCGAGGCACGAAGGTGGATTTTGGGGGTCAAGAGGGGGTCAGCGCGCAAGATCTGGGGGAGATGGTTGGTGGATGGTGCGTACCCGAAGAGGAGATCGGGATGGGACATGAAGTCGGTGATGCGCTCGAGCATGCTCCGGGGCTCGAGCACGAAGGTCGGGAACGTCACCTTGTGCAGATCCATGCCCACTCTAGCGCATCACGATTCGCATTAGCCGCGTTATAGGCAAATTCATACGGGGTGGCTCGAAAGGAGGAGGCGACGGGGCGAAGGGACGTACCTGAGCTGAGAGATGAGCGATGAGATGATGGAGCCCTCATTCTCGTCCCTGTTTTCAGAGGTCCCATCGTCAGCATCGTTGCAGGGCGGGGCGGAGGAGAAGTAGCGCATAGTGGGGAGAGTGGGGAGGGAGGGAGGGAGACGGACAGAATGGAGGTATCATCTGGCTCGGTGTCGTCCGGGACCTTGTCTTCGTCGGACGCGCGTGGCTTGTACATCTTCGATGTCGCTTGGTTGATTAGGCCCATCATCTTGGGGGGATCTCAGTACCTGGGCCGTGGGCAAGAGAAGGAGGGGGAGGGGAGGTGGCGGCGTGGAGAGAGTATCAGGCAAGCTGCTGAACGCGGCAAGATTATGTATATGCGAGTGCTGCGTAATGCAATACGGCCAAGCAGCGTGCGCCGCGGTTGAGCGAGGCGGTGGCAACGGCAGAGGACAAGGGCAGCGAGGACAATAGACTGCCGGAGGTCGTTGTCGTGGAGTGGAGGACGGGGATGGCGATGGGGAGGATTCTGGAGAGGAAGCCGGAGGGCGACTGTTTCGTGCGCCCTGACGCGCCCCACAGCCACACTCGTCTCACCGCGCGCCTCGGACCACGGTGCCCTGGCGGAGCGTCGGGACTCGGCACGCCCCCGACCGTGCTCACACAATCCACGTAGTCAAATCAAAATGCCAGTCTACATATGTAAGTGCTGTCTACGAAACACGCAACTCTACACGATAATCCACCAGCGTCGACGCGGATTGTCAGAAGGTGATTTTTGTGGGGCCCTTGGAGGCCGGGATATCGTCGCGGAAGAAGGCGCCATACGCGCTGTGCGTCTTCTTCTTTATCGTCATCGGGAACTTCTCCTTCAGCCCCTCCGCCTCAAACCCGCTCTCCCTCAGCACCCGCGCGAGCTCTCCAGCCAGCGCGCGTTCGTGCGCCTCCCCAGTGAAGAACGTGATCGACTTGCCGCTCTTCCCACCGCGACCTGTTTAACAGCACGCCGGTGTCAGCACATCTACATACGTCGCGGGCATGAGTAAGACGCGCCTGTCCGCCCGATGCGGTGGATGTAGTCCTCGATGGTCAGCGGGAACGTGTAGTTGATGACCGCGGCGACGTTGGGGATGTCCAACCCGCGCGCGGCGACGTCGGTCGCGACGAGCAAGCCCGTCGTGCCCGTCTTGAAGTTCTGCAGCGCTTCGAGCCGCGCAGACTGCGACATGTCGCCGTGGAGACCTCCAACTGAGAAGCCTCTGCTCTTCAGCATGCTCTCAACGCGTTGCGCTTCCTTCTTGTACAGCGCGAATATCAGGATCCGGGTCTCTTCTGTCGAGCCCTTCTGCTTCTTGGGTATGAGCGTCCGCAGGTGGCCGAGGAGCCGCGAGCTACGCAGGATGTCAGACAATACGTTATGAGGGTGGAACGAGACTGCGCACTCTTTCTCCCGAGGCTCGTCGAACACTTCCACCACTACGCCCAGGTACAGTCAGCTCAGCTGGTAAGACAAACATACAACACAACACAGCACGCACCCTGCACAA
Organism: Ganoderma multipileum BCRC 37180; assembly: GCA_000338015.2. Classification (NCBI taxonomy): domain Eukaryota; kingdom Fungi; phylum Basidiomycota; class Agaricomycetes; order Polyporales; family Polyporaceae; genus Ganoderma; species Ganoderma multipileum. The sequence goes on from BACB01004922.1 coordinate 41,085, forward strand.
CCCGGCTGTTCGCAGTCAAGTCGTCGCTGCCCACCGTGACCCTCACAGGCTCGCGCTGGAACGAAGCCGCCAGTCTCCGGACCGCATCCGGCCACGTCGCGCTGACTGAAGGAACATGAGCAATGAGCATGAAGACCGCGACACGGAGCCAAACCCGAGCTCGAGCTCGAGCGCACGCACACATCAGCGTCTGGCGGCCGGGGCCCTGCACCGTGCGCCCAATGATATTCCGGATGTCGTTCTCGAAGCCCTTGTCCAGCATCCGGTCCGCCTCGTCCAGCACGAGATACGACACCCTTGTTTGTGTTCTCGCGCGTCAGCTCCCCAGTATCTCCCCCACGGCTATGGAACGATTCCATTATACGAATTGTATATACGCACCTGCTGAGGTCGCACGCGCCCTCGTTCACGAGATCCAGAATGCGCCCGGGGGTCCCGACGACGACGCGCGTCGTCTTCCCGCTCCCGCCCTTGTTCATGTTCATGTTCACGCTCATGTTCTTCAGCGCCTTGATCTGCGGGCCCTTGTCCACGCCGCCGAACACCGCGACGCTCGCGATCCCGAACGGCTCGCCGAGCTTCTCGAGCGTCTCGTGCGTCTGGATCGCGAGCTCGCGCGTGGGGGCCATGACGAGCGCGCTGACCGTCGTGCCTGTGCCTTTTGCCTTTTTGTCTGTGGGGGACGCGAGGAGGCGCGCGAGGAGGGGGAGGCCGAACGCGAGGGTCTTTCCGCTGGATATAGATATATGCAGGGGAGGGGATGGGATGAGTATGGATAGAGACAGAGGGATGCTGAGGGGGGGTGTGCGCACCTGCCGGTCTCGGCGATACCGACGACGTCGCGGCCCTCGAGCGCGGGCGGCCACGAGCATGCTTGGATGGGCGTGGGCTCCTTGAAGCCGTCGAACGCTGCGCGGAGCTTGGGATGGACGTCTAGTTGGGAGAAGGACAGGATGGGGGTGACGATGGCGCCGCCGTCGGGTATCGTGAGCGTGATCTCGTTCTTCTGCAGGAACGATTCGATATCGGATGGGGACGAGGGTGTGGATGGGGTGGCAGAACCTGAGGGGGACGGATCTGACGAGGTGTCCTTGCTCTTCTTCTTGTCCTTCTTGTCCTTCTTGTCCCTCTTCTCTTTTTTGCCTTTCTTGTCCTTCTTTTCCTTGGGAGGTTTGGACTCGGATACACTGGGCTCGGGCTCAGCGTTATCAGAGGTGGACTCAGCTTCTTTCCTCCGCTTCTTCTTCTCCTTCTTGGACAAGTTCGCATCCTCCTGGATGTCGCCCTCGGCAGCCTCCCGCTTGCGCTTCTTTTTTGCCTTCTTGTCCTCGGTCGCGTCTTCAGCGGTGTCCGTCACTGAGCGAACGGTAGAGATCGACCGCGTGTATGCGCCGCACACACCTGGGGGATCGACCGCCATTGCCTCCTCCTCCTCCTCAGCCCTCTTCTTCTTCTTATCCTTCTTGCTCTTCTTCTCTACCTTCCCCTCATCTATTCCCACCCAATTCTGAGTACTCTCGCATGAGGAGCGGACGACTAGACATACACACCGCCTATGTCCTCTCCATCCCGCCTCTCCTTCGATTTCTTGGACTTTTTCTCCTTCCTCTCCTTCTGAGGAGTATCGTGTAGTTCGATAGTCATGATGCACAGAAACCAGAGGGAAGGAGTGAAGGGGGAAGGAGACCGGTGGACGAGCTCGAGCTCACTGCGGTCTGCAGGCAGTCGATCACTTACTGAAATTTCTGAGATCTAGATCTCCGGCCACGTGGGGGGTCGAGATGACATCGGCGTCTATCCTCGGAAAGGCAACCTGAGTCCAGCTTGCCAGCTTGCAGTACGTTCGAGATCGAGTGCTTGACAACCTCAAAGTTCCTGGAGAATCACAGCTCTTGTGGTTTCGCTCCTCCTTTCCCGAACTTCCTCTCTTGGGACATCGCAGAGCAATGGTCGGAAATTTGCTCGCGGAAGGAAGCCAAGTGTTGGTGAGTGCAATGCGCACTGGGATTCTCAACAGCTGGATGGGCCTAGTCTGGCAATATCCGAGTCTGACAGAACACACAGGGGAAACGCTGTTGGTCTCCGCGCTACTCATTAGAGGACGTACCCCAGGCAGGTCCTCGTCCTTGAGACCACCGTTTCTTACACGGACACAGGTGGATGGCTCCTTGTACCCTCGACTTGACCTGGCGGCCGGATGTATGCGCCTCATTCTTCCCGCAGGAAAACATCTCTCCGATTTACGGAACTGTCAAAAAATGAGTTGGAGTTCTGGGGCGAAGATAGGGCGGTATGCTGCCTCCCATACCTTCTTATCGGCTCCGCCAAGCTGTTGCCGACAGATTGCCCTCGACGCTCGGAGGGGCTGTCAGAATCCATCGTGCGACTAGGAAGCCGGTGAGTCTGTCGCCTTCGTGTATCTGCGCAGGAGCTACCGCAGCATCAGCATACATTCCCATGACATAAGGTTCAGGATACTGTCAAGCACCGCACAGCGAAGATCGAGGGCTTCCTTTCTCCTAATAGGACTCGAGCGGTGAGCATCACGCGAGGAAGCCTGCCGTTCATCTTCGAATCGACAACGAGTTTGTGCACCCTTGGAGCGAACCTTATGCCTCGAGTATGCGGACCCTGGCGCCTGGTGTCATTAGTCGTCCGGGGTGTGCCACTCGGCGTGCCTCGCGACATCGTTGTTTGCAGCGTGCTACTTTGTCTGCATCGTCCGCACCCTCACCCCGCCTAGCATCTCTCTTTCTCGCCTCATATCCATCCTGCCACACAGAACGACCATGTCTACACAGAGCAAGCCCAAGGACCCGCGCTCCAAGGGTCGAGCCGTCGGACAATGTATCCTCTCTTTGTTCGACAAGACCTCGATTCATGACGGGGCGACCGTTGATATAGCCATAGCCAATCTGGATCATCTCTTCGCAGATACTGGCTTCGACGTCAATGAAGTCGTCGAGGCGATCAACTCAGTTCCCCATCTTCTTGAATTCATCTTGTCCGGTAAGCATCCACACTTGTCTTACCCCAAGATTCGCGTATAACCTCATCGACGTGCAGTTTCTAGTGACTATGCATTCGACCTCTTGTCCAACGCAATCCTCAAAACTCAACCCCAAACCGCAGAAGAATTCCTCCCTTCTCTCGTGTACAAGCTCCTCGACCAGTTTTCCGTCTCCCTTTGTCTCCCTTACGAACGCGTCTCGGACACGCCCCCCGAGCTCCTCGCACAGAAGCAGTCCGTCCCGCTTGCGTTCGCAGTCCTTCAAGCTATATCATTCCTCAATGTCAGTAATACCCTCGCAGAAGAGGCCGATGATGTTTCGGGCACGAGATGGGCGGCGAAGGGCAAGGACAAGCAGGACAAGCGGCGCAAGCGCTCGATCCACACGGGCCGCGCCCCCGCCATCGACGTCAAGCCCGTCGTCGAGTACGGCGCCCAGGTGCCCACGTCCAAGCCCCAGGCCGCTGCGCTGGCGCAGACCGTGATCGCAGAGGAGATGGTGGTCTTGCGGGTACGTCTGTCTGCCGTCTCTTGAGCAATATGTACTGATGGCGAGTACGCAGGGCTTCCTCGACGCGTTCAGGAAGGAAGAGACCGTCGCCTTCTTCAAGAGCGTGTATCTACCCCCGGCTCCGCCTCCCCTCGCTGTCGCTATACCCGCGCAACGCACGGGCAGCAGCACGACCAGCGGCATCTCGCCCGTCGTGCCGTTCTCAACCATGTCGCAGGGTGCATTCCCTCTCGTGCAGCCGAGGAAGGCCGCGCTGTACTTCGATAACGCGGAGGGCTTCGGTCCCTGGCGGATCCAGATGTCGGGGCGTGCGTATCGGGATTTGCGCCAGTGGAGGAACAAGGACGCGGAGATTTTCGACATTATCATCCGTAAGGTCGAGTGAGTACATGTCAGTTTGCGCGCAAGATGTGTGGTATGCTTATTTCGAGGGTCGAACGCCAGGGATTTGTCGAATGGAAACTTTACGAAGGACAACCATAAGCAGCTGACGGGTGGGGACGTCGACGTTCCGATACACGAGGCGAAGATGACCAAAAACACGAGGCTTGTGGTATGCATTAGGTTTGCCCCTACGCGTTACTTACGGATGGAGTGCTGACATGGCTGCATGCGCTCAGTATCAAATCCACTGCGATGTGGATTTCGAGGACAGCGTACGTCCCTAGCGGATTGCATTCTTCGTCTCGTTCCCTGCATTCTGATATCGTTTCCGGGGTTCCAGATCGAGCGTCAAGGTCAGCGAACGTTGTCGTTCTGCGAGGGCGACATACTGCTGACATTCTGGACAGTTATCCGGATATTCGGCGTGTACACGCACACCGAAATTGACCTGCGATTCTGGGATGCTATGAGCCGGCAGCTGAACGGCCGGGGGCCAGAATACAGGAAGAGGTACGAAGCCCGGTCTGAGACTGAAGTTGAAGTTCTGTTATGCTCACCTCTCGGCAGGTGCATCTTCCGAAACAAGACGTCTCACCAACGAGGGCAGCACATCGTTCTTCCGGGCGAATTTCCAGTGAGGCCTGATTCCGAGCAAGAGGTAGCGGCATCGCCCCCAACCGCTTCCGCGGGTCTGTCGAAGGAGGACATGGAGTCGGTGTGTATTGTTTCGCGCATGAACTGGCGGAATGGAGCTCATTCGCCCTTGTAGCTACATTCTTTACTGACGTGGGTGGCGCGTGCTGTTTGTGCGTGTAGAGTGTGACTGAAGGCTCATTGGTTTATAAAGGTTGGAGAAGTTCGTGACGTTCTCGCAGGCGTTCTTGAATGGTGAGTTTCTCGTCGCGTTGACCCGCCTAGGCCGGGGCGTTTAAGTATGCTTTCACTTTCAGGCATCCTCGCGGATCAAGACGTCTCGCACGTCTTCGGCGTATCGTCAGCGTCCACCTTTGCAGTCGAAGCAGCTTATACTCACAAGGGGACAGGCATCGCGAAAAGGAAATCATCGAGCATGATTCCTCGTGTTTCGTCATCGGTGTGTGCTATTCCCAGCACGTTGAGACACCGGGGACTCATCTATCGATTTACCAACAGGCAGGAGTGGAACGGGGTAAGCAAGATATCCCGGTGCGAAGCAGCTACGAAGCTCACGATTCACAGGAAAACCACCACCATGGTGTTCAAGATCCTTGGCATCGAGCGGACGTACGATACCGGCAGCTTCCGAGGTGCACTAGCAAAACCTCGTCAGCTATTTGTCACCCAGTCGCAAGTCCTCGCCAAGAAGGTCGAGGAATACTACGCCAGGCTGTATCAGTCTCACGCCACCGCGCACCTGTCTCCTGCCCAGCTCAAGGAGATGGCGTCTAAGAACCGAGCTCGGCGCGAGCGTATGGTCGACGAGGACGAGGAGGTTTTCTACACATCAACACTTCCTCGTAGATATGGTGCCCTGGAGGATAGCCATTTCCCGCTATTCCTCACCTACAACCATGTGAGCTGAAACATTTTGCGACGCATTAGCCTTATGTTCTGCTTACACTGTCTTAGCTTTGTCGCTTACTCGAGAGCGAATTTCGTTATCTGGTGGAACAAGAGAAGATCGACGCGAACAAAACGTCTCTCCTCAGAGACATCATGAAGCTGCGGCCGCGGCCGAACCGACTCCAAACCGCCAGGTATCTCCAGGACGAGAGCGACTTCTTCCTGGATTATGAGAAGTTCCTGGAGGTGTATTGGGCGCATTTCCCTGAGAATGCCTTAAGTTCGTACTATGCGAAACTGATGCCAGCGCGTGGGTTACTGACTCCTCTCAATAGATCCGGATCTGGTGTGGGGCGAATTCATGGGTAAGAAGGATCGGTTAGAACTCAAGGAAGAAAACTCGCTGATTTTGACCACTGCGTATCAGCCGTCATCAAGGGCTCTCCCGCCGCCTTCAAATCAGAGACAGGGCATCTTGACAAGGAGACATACCTTGGTCTTGCACTTCGCCGCACCCAGACATCCTCCCTCGCGCAACGCGAGACTGTGTACAGGCTGTTCGAGGTGTACATGAGAAGGAAGCGAGAGAACGGTCACTACGACCCCGCGGATAGGTGAGATGCCCATTGGCGAATCCGAATTGGAGCTTACGGATGCTTCCAGAACACGAATGTTGATACGAAGTCTGAAGGCTGCTGGCGTGCCCGGGAAAGCTCTCAACTTTGTGTGAGTGTATATCGTTGCATCTCGCTATCAACATCCGAACATTATCTTCTTACTATGATAGGTATGTCGATGAAGCGCAGGATAATTTCCTGATAGATTCTCTTGGTACAGTTGATTTCGTTTTCTTGCTTTCACAATCGGACTTGCTTACTGCGGGACGACTCTGCAAAGTCCTAAAATCCTTGTGCTCCAATCCGCATGGTCTATTTTGGGCCGGAGATACGGCTCAGACCATCGCTGCAGGGAGCTCGTTCAGATTCAAAGACCTGAAGTCACTTATGTATCGTGCGGAGGTCAGTGGGACGCTTTCCTTAGAAGCTCGCAATGCCCCTTATCTCAACGACGTTCGTTCGACAGGAAGATTCACCTACTCTCGGAGGCAAGCGAGCGCGTCCCGAGACGTTCTATCTAACTACCAACTACCGCTCGCATGCGGGCATCGTCAATTGCGCGGATTCGGTGGTACAACTCATCACCGAGTATTGGCCTGATGCAATTGATCGTCTACCGCAAGAGAGGGGGATGTCCCCTGGAGCGAAACCCCTGGTATTCAGCGACCAGAACGCCGCGAAGCTCCAACAGTCATTGTTCAGAGACTCGTATGTTTACTTTCCCCAATGATCCACATTGGTTGCGTCTCATGTGGAGTTGATAGGGCTGGCGGAGGTGCCATTGAGTTTGGAGCACGTCAATGTGAGTCCGCGGCGTAGCGAGCCGGACAGTCTTCAACGCACCAATCACTGAATCTGTAGGTATCCTCGTTCGTGATAATGCTGCGCGACAGCGTTTGAAGGACGAATTTGGAAAGATTGGCCAAGTACTGTACGGCGCAATCAACTCGGACCCGTCTCACGTTCTAATTCGATCTTCTCTCAGGACTGTGTATGAAAGCAAGGGGCTCGAGTTCGACGACGTAAGTATCATAACTTATCATCTATTGAAACTCATCCGTAAGCACGCTCGGTCCAGGTGCTACTTTACAACTTCTTCGAGGATTCAAAGGTCGAATACTCGCAGTGGCGGGTCCTGTTGAACAGCGTCCCGGGTTGCGAAGCACCCACATTTGATGATGGGCGACACGGTGGCGTGTGCCGGGAAGTACGTAACGCGCATCCCCTCGCCCACTGATGATGAACCTGACATCGGTTCCACGCCGTAAGCTTAAGAACCTCTATGTGGCCATCACGCGCGCCAGACAGAATCTGTGGATTACCGACTGCTCAGAGAAAGCACATCCGTTGAGAGTGAGAGGTTCGAACATCCCTCAATGCAACAGGCCACTAATGCAATGCCTGTAGCGTATCTGGGCCGATCGAGAACTTGTGGACGAACACACACCCGACATGCCCATGCCCACGCTCGCCGTGTCGTCGGGTAAGGAAGAATGGGCTGAAGCAGCCCGCTCTCTGTTCATCAAGAGACAGTACTCAGAGGCCGCAGACGCGTTCGAGCGCGCCGACCGTTCTCAGGAACGCCTAGTTTCCCTTGCCTACGGTCTCAGGGAAGAAGCTCGGGCTTCCTTCGCCAACACGCGCGGAAAGGTGTCGTCCCAGTCGTCTGCGTTTGCAAAGGCTGCTGGGGCCTTCATCGCCGCGAGTCATGGCGCTCCAGAACCTGACGATCGAAAGACGTACAATCGAATAGCTGCAGAATGCTATGTCAGGAGCGGCGACGATGGAAAAGCGGGCGCTGCATACCGAGACGCCGAAGAATACACGCTCGCTGCGAAGCATTTCCGCAAGGCAGGAATGTTCGATGAAGCAGTTGCGGTTGTTCAGTCCTATGGTCAAGATATTCCGTCTGACGTCGTTCAAGCCATCGTCGATGTTTCCAAGCTATACTATATCAGAGAAAATAAGCTTGAGTGAGCTCAATCTCGTCGCCTGTCAGCCATATCTGATGATTTCGATCGTTGCAGCAAAGCGAGAGCTTTGTTCCAGGATGACGATGAGGTACTTGAATATATGGATGACCGGGATCTGAACACCCCGCTCGCTTCCCTCCATGAACAGAGGGGCAAGTACGACGACGCCGCGGAGTGTTATCTTCGTGAGGGCGACAATCTCAAGGCAATCGAGCTCTTCCTGCTGAATCATCGCCACCATCACTCGGGTCACTCCTTGCTCAAGGCGGCTAGATGTGTGCTGGACGGCTTCTGGCTATACCTATCGCTCGGCGCACCCGAAGACAATTGGAGTGATCAGACTGTCACCATATTATCATGGCACGCCGAGAACCTAGAGGACCAGCTTCCAGACGATGACCTACGCGACGAGGTGTGTCCATTAGCCACTCTGTGTTAGTCGTGCTGAGTAAACGTGTAGATGGCGATGTTCCGAGCGCTCGCTGAAAACGACATCCCCGCTCTGGCGGATCTCGGCAAATCATTCCATTCACAGAACAAATTCCCCGCAACTCTTCTATGTCTCGATCGCGTTTTCGCTCATGAGTTCAATCTGGGCTCCGCTGACTCCTTGTCGGAGATTGTCGCGTATCTTCAGACATTCCTGATCTACGCTCGGATTCTCCAGCGGTTCTCGTGTGTCCCAGATCCTTGCGCTGACCAACATCTACAACGTCTCTTCGCTTTTCGCAAAGCCACCGAAGACAACGAGGAGCTTTTCTTGTTGCCGAAGGGATGCTACCTTTATGCCCGCGCTCAGTACAATGGATCAGTCGAAGTCGATGACGCCAAGGGGATCCACATCGCTCGCTGGGATCTCGAGAGGCTCATCAAGACAGAACTGCGTGGACGACTGAAAGAGCGGGTATGGAACGAAAACGAGATGTGCCACACGCTGCCTCGCTTGCGCCCGTGTCTGCTGTTTGCTGTCAGTGGATCCTGCCCCAGGCGCGAATGTCCTCAGCGTCATACTCCTCAGTCGGAGGCGGGCACAACATACAATTCCCTTGTTCGGATCTATGTCCTTCAAATCATGATCTTCCACACTCTGTACGCCGCGGAAATCGAGTACCACGACCTTGTGCCTCAGCAGAGGTTAGTAACATTCAATCAGACTCCGATCCGAACGCTACTCACTATGTTCCTCCCGAAGAGCGTGGCTTCGTCGATTATACGAAGCACTCTACCCGAAACATCGAACCATCGGTTCCCTCCATATCCTTTCCCTCGAATCCATCCCGGAGTTGATCCAAGGTCGCCAAATTGTCGCTGTCTGGATACAGGACTTCCTCAACCGGTTATATCCTGACAGGGGCGTAGCGCACGCCTTCATCGTCAACCTAATGCGGACAGCTCGTCTCGCAATGTTGCTAGACAGACGGATCGCTTCCAAGAGCCTGTGCGGTATCCCATGTGCGTTTCGCTTCCGGGACAAGAGACCCAAAGCATTTTTGCGATCCGGCACGTTGTACATCGTCCACGACTTGCTTTCCGCTGTTCAAGGGGGTTATCCAGGCGCACTGAATCGCGGGGTGCTGTTCTTGAAGTATGTCACCACGCACTTTTGTTCCGGTGCTTTCTGGTTGTGCTGACGATGCATCCACATCCAGCCACATGCTCTACAACCGCCTGCGAGTCGATATCGGTGTCCTTTGTGACTTCATGGACGACCTATGCGGCGCTATGCTCATATCGCTGTATATGAAGGCGAAAGGGACGCTGGAAGGTCTCATCTTGCCGAAGAGCTGGCTAGTCCGGATTTTGCAAGACACCGCGCAACTGGCTCGCATGCGGATAGATAAGCTGGGGAAGTACACGGCCTGCATGGGCCTTCTCCTTGTAGATGTGTACGCAGGGAACCACGCAGGTCAGTACGTGTCGTATGTAAACCCGCGACGAACATTCTGACACCTTTGGTGATTGCAATTAGCTCACCTGTTGTATGAGAATCTTGACTTGTCCATGCCAGGTCTCAACAAGATACGCGCCGTCTTTTTCGAAAGGCTGTGAGTATGATGCATCACGGATATGCCGATCAACAACTAACGCTGGGATGCATAGATGTCAGAACCTTTGTTTCTGTACGTTTTCATTACCTCAAGATACGGTCACACTCCTTAGCTAGTTGTACAGGGGGCCTTAATATCCGCGCACACGAACCGCGAGAGGGAATCTATAAGCTGATCTCCAACCTCAAAAATGTTAAAAGAAGTGCGGCAAGTCCGGTGGCCTCTGCGTACGTACCAAATTCTGGATAAACTTTGTTCGCTCCCGGTGTTCATCATTCGTTCGCAGATATATCCATGCCAAAGATTGGGGAGCCCTCGCGCTGACTGCCGTTGGCTCCGTGGCTGAATCGCCTCTCGACGAGGTGATTCATTTGTGTCATGAACCCAGGCCGAAGGATGTATTGCACACCGTTCGGCAAGTTGTGTGCAGCGACATCGAAGGCATTCTTTCCCTCCTCAATGCCACGCACATCGCCAAGCTCTCATCTACCCTGAAAGACCCCAAGGCGAACGGTGCGAACATGACCAGCCTATCCAGCGGCACCCCCCCTGGGCGAAAGGCCAATGGCGAGGCGGAGCACAGAACGGCAGAGCTTGAAGACCCGGATAGCGAGGACGACGAAGAGGCCGAGCCATCCCGAGTGGACTTCACATCCGAGCACAAAGCTGCTGCCACCAAGATCATCTCTGCCTACCGGAATTATGCCAAACGGAAGGCGTCTGAGAAGGACCCGATGGACGAGATGAGGCGCCGCATCCGCAGAGACTTCTTCTCCAAGTCACAAACCATCAAGTGGCAAGGTTCTCGCTATCGCTTCGTGTTCCGTAGGGTGCTGCCGCGCCTCTTCACCGTGACGGAATGCGTCAAGGACCGTCTCTACAGAGCCAAGTTTGCTGCCAAGGAGAGCCTTCGCAACGCCCATGATAGGGAGCTTGAGAGCGTGCAGGCTGCCCTCGATGATGCTTCGTGAGTAGCCCATCCTGTGTAACTTTCATGTCCAAGTAGAAATGCTCACCTGTTGCGTACCGTAGGCGACTGTTCAAGGAAGCATGCCGTCTGCACAAGGCACTTGCCCCCTCCGCGGCTGTCCACGAGAGACGCGACGTGAATGAGCTGCAGCGGCTTGCGTCAGCGGTCGAATCCCTCGCAGAACAAGTTAAGGACGCCATTTCGCAGGATCAGTCGCTCCCCTGGACGGTGGACTTGGATTTGTTCAGGCAGGTTCGCGACTCGGGAGTGCTTGTGCGCGTTGCCGAGAAGTGACTTGTTTCTTGTTGGTGCTGCAGTACATTGCTTCCGACTGGTAGTAGTACTTACATCCTAGTTCCCACGGACGCATCTCTTCCGATCGAGCATCTTCTCGCCATCTTCGTTCCTTTCTTGCTGACTTCTCCGACGTCTTCTGCATCGTACCTTGAACCATTACCTGTGTTTCGTGCTTCGCTGCTAGCCCTAGCTGCCTCGAGTCTAGCAACATAATACCCGTAGACTGCAACTTCATGATATCACTGGCTTGTCCTTGTTCACTCTTGTCCGGCCGTCTCGACTTGTGCCCGAGTTACGTCAGGTCGTTGACCAACCAGTGTCTTGGTCAAGGCTCTGTGCATCCAATGATCCATGAACTTGGTCGCCTGGTTATTGTGCGGCAAAGGGGCGTGGGAAACTGGGCGACTTTGATTTTTCAAACATACACGTGCCTCTAATCTGATCTTGTTCCCGACCACCATCTCATTCGCTACTTGCCACCTCAAATCCTTGCTTGTATATTGCGCTGGAGGAACTCCAGTGCCTTCGTGGATAATAGAGACCTCATATACCTGCAAATATCGATCTTGGGATCGTAACAGGAGAGGCACTAGCTTCATCCGCATGCCCTGAAGCCCTTTGTCACAAAGGGTTTCAGAAGATTCCTCTGCGACCAACGGAAGTTGCGTCGCATTTGTTCGAGAGAAGGATTTTCCTCCACCCGAGCGACGTAACTAGTTGGATACGAGATCGTACTGCTTTTGCGGAGGTCGACGATGTTCGACCTCTCGTCGCCTACGAAACCTCCCGCTATGGGACCTCGCTCTGTCACCGACGCTGTACCAGCGTTGTTTGACAAGGAGTTACCGAAAGACGAGGTGGCCGTCGAGGGCATGGTGTGCTCCTTTGAACGTCACCTCGCGAACCGCTCAAGCGACCTTGGTGATACCCTCGCCAAGCTCGCACCGCTAGAGCCTCATGTCCTTGATTTTGTGTTCTCTGGTAGGTCGGGTTCGGGCGATTTTGGGGGGTGTCTCTGATCCCCCATTTCAGCCATCAACGACGAAGCCTTCTACTCGCTCTCTACTACCATCCTTGAGCGTTTTCCCAAGACACCAAAAGACTTCACATCCTCACTGGCAGCAAAGTTGCTCTCGCACCTCCCTCTCTTCTATCTGTTCTTGCCAAGTTCCGCCGCGTCCGAGGTCCCAGCAACGTCCATAAGGATATGTCGCCAACAGACTGAATCTGCGATTCCGGCACTCGAAGCACTCCGCAAGCTTCGTTTCGACTCCGACGGCGAAGAAGACGTACAGGATGAGCTCAGCGGCGAGTTTGCGGACTTCGAATTCGCGGTCAAGCGGAAGAGGCAGAGCAAGCGGAAGCAAGCGAAGCGCGGACAGCGCGGCGCAGTTCCTGTCGACTCGAAGGCCATAACCAGCTATGGTGCCGAGGTCCCTCAGACGCGGGTGGACGCGGAGCTGCTGTACCAGAGCATTCTGGAATCCCAGAGAAACATCCTCCAGGTGCGTCTGCAATCTTATTCTTATCATCTCGATGTGCCCACAAGCCGTTCCCCCAAGACATACCTGGGTTACCTCCGACTGCCCTCCGTCGCGTTAGCAGCCAAGACCGCGTTTCTCCCTCCTCCTCCCGAAGCCGACAGCTCCTCGGTCGTACCGGATGGCCCCGCGACCGAAGCCCGCCTCGATCAAGATGACGCGGACGTGCCCGCCGCTTATCCCCTTGTGCAACCGATGAAGGCCGCGCTCTACTTTGACAGCGCGGATGGCTTCGGAGAATGGCGGATCCTCATCTCGACGCGCGCGGACCGGAACCTGCGCCAGGCGCGTCGGGGAGACGCAAAGCTCTTCCAGATATTCGTCAAGAAGATCAAGTGAGTGCTGGGCACCCTCACGCAATTTTTCTCGTGTCCTGACGGGGCGGAAGGGAACTGTCGAATGGACACTTTTCGGGCGATAACCAGAAGCGGTTGACTGGTCTGGACGTTGAGATACCCATCTACGAGGCGAAAATGACGGGCGACACACGGCTGGTGGTGAGCGCATCCAGTTGGCCGCCTTGGGCCGGACGCGTGCTCACGTTCGTGACAGTATCAAGTGGACTGCGTACCGGAGTTCGAGAGCGACGTAAGCGTGCTTCCCGCTTATCATGCATCGCTTGCTCACGTCTGCTATCATTAGGTCGAGCGGCAAGGTGGAATGGCTCAATACCACGTTAAGTCAGCATACGAGATGCTAACATAACCTTAGTCTTGAAGATCTTCGGCATATACACGCATGCCCAACTTGATCGCCGGTTTTGGGACTGCATGGGCCGCCAGTTAGAGCGAAAGGGGTTGGAGTACAAGAAAAGGTCTGTGGCCGTTTTTTCACTATTCACTGGACGTTCATGGATGTGCATCTCTCGTAGATGCACCTTCCGCAATCCTCCTGTGAACCCGAGAGACAAAGTCTTCATGCCTGCGTCCTGGCCGCCCCCCGCTGAGACGCCTGCTTACGAGCCTGCTCCTGCGATCATGGACATGAGAAAAGAGGATTACGAAGAGGTAGGCCGCTCTATGTTACATTCATCCTGGCAGGTGCTTATGATATCCTCAGCTGCATTCGCTACTCGTGTACGTATCGTATCGAGCCTTCATGTTCTAGCTTGTGTGCTGAGATCTCGGTATACTAGTCTCGAAAAGTTCGTCACCTTCTCGCAGGTATGTTCCGGTCGTGCTCCTCAGAACTAGTACTAACAGCTCTGCGCAGGCTCTCCTCAACAGTGGGTATTGTTTTCATTCCGTGCCAACCTTTCGTGCTGAATCCTTGTCAGGCATCATCGCCGACAAGGACGTGGCCCATGTCTTCGAGATCACGTAAGTTCTCGCAGACTCGCTGTCACTGCCTCACTCACAATCAGTTCAGCCCGCAAGAGAAGAAGATCATCGAGCATGGTTCTTCATGCTACGTGCTAGGTTTGTACCACCTATTTACGCGAATTGCTCCGACTGATCGGCGTCATCACGTAGGGAGGAGTGGTACTGGGTAGGTGTTGTTTGACTTCGAGTAAGGGGGTGCCTTGACCCGGCATAGGAAAACGACGACTATGCTGTTCAAGATGCTTGGAATCGAGCGCGCATGGGAGACGCACCGCGACACAATGCCAAAGCCGCGACAGCTCTTCGTAACCCAGTCACGCGTGCTCGCGGAGAAGGTCGAGGAGTACTTCGCGAAGCTGCTCGAGTCGCTCGCATCCGCGGGGCGCTCTCTGGCCGAGTTGAAGGACCTCGCAGAGAAGCAGAAAAATCGGGAGGAACAGGGGCTCGTCGATCGCGACGAGGAGATATACTGGCGCGGAGACTTGCCGAAGCGGTATGGAGCGCTGAAAGAGGAGCATTTCCCGATGTTCCTCACCTACGATCACGTCCGTTTCGGTGTCCATCGTTTCTGTTGGGCTTGCGAGCTGATGGATGTTTTCTTCTAGATCTGTCGACTTCTTGAGAGCGAGTTCCGGCACATAGAGCAAGCGCTACAGAAGAAAGAGGCGGTCTCGCGTGCGATACAAGACGCCCTCGAGCTCCAAGACCCAAACGCGCGAAATACCCCTCTGTCCAACGACTATATGCAGCAGCGGCGCACTTCGTTTGTCTCCTATGGAACGTTTTTGGAGGAGTATTGGTCTCACTTCCCGCAATCACTGACAAAGGGTCTCGGTACGCGAAGTGTCACGATGTTCAAGCTGCTCCTGTCATGCTAACGAAGAATTTTTTGCCATAGATCCAACCCTGGTTTTCGGCGAGTTCATGGGTACGTACCCTTTGTCGGCATCCCTCCGCCATCTTGTCCTGGACAATAACAGATGGACCTCGACAGGTGTGATTAAGGGCTCCGAGTTAGCCTTGGACCGTCCGGAAGGATATCTCACCAAGGACGCGTACAACGGGCTGAGTCACCGTACGCAAGGCACTTTCGCGAATCAGCGCGAAGCTCTCTACAAGCTATTTGAGGCGTACGTGAAGCGGAAGAAGGCGCGAGGGGATTACGACGCTGCTGACAGGTGAGCGGCTTATGCCGCAAGTGCCAACGTCCTACGGAGTCCGCTCACGCCTACCAGGACACATTCGCTCGTCAATGCGCTGCGGTCCAATGGAGTTCCGGGAAATGAGATGGACTTCATGTAAGCATCACTCTCGGGTTCGCAAGTTGATCTCACCAATTAGTGTAGCTACGTGGACGAAGCGCAAGATAACCTTCTCATTGACGCTCTCGGTGCGTTCCCCTTTGGCTTATGGTGTTGGCTACGCTCGACTCATGTCGCTTCGTTCAGTCTTGAGAACTCTCTGTCGCAATCCTCATGGAATGTTCTGGGCGGGAGACACCGCACAGACGATCTCAGTCGGCAGCGCCTTCCGCTTCAACGACCTGAAAGCGTTCCTGTATAGAGTCGAGGAGGTGCGTGTGTCTACGACCTGAATTCCGACACCAGTTCTTGAGCCAAGTGTAGGCAAACGCCGGCGCGAACGCGGAGAAACGCACCCAGCCCGAGTCCTTCCACCTCGCTGTCAACTATAGGTCGCACGCTGGCATCGTCGACTGCGCCCATTCGGTCATCGAGTTGATCTCGCAGTTCTGGCCCCATGCCATTGACGCCCTGGCGCCGGAGCAGGGCTTGATTCACGGCCTGAAGCCCGTGTTCTTCAGCGGATGGGACCAGAACACAGTTCGGTACGAGCAGTTCTTGTTCGGAGAGTCGTAAGTTGCTTCATTGAAATGGTTGTGCGTGGATGTTGACGACTTCGGATATGCAGCGGAAGCCATATAGAGTTTGGCGCAGAACAATGTGAGTAATCACGCCGATCGAACCGTTGAGAGCATCGTCCCAATCACTGAATGCAGGCATTCTCGTTCGCGATGATGCTGCTCGCGATAAACTACGAGCCCAAGTGGGAGACATTGGATTGATCATGTTCGTCGAGTTCATTTATACCATAGACTGCAATTCTCACACACTCTTTTAGGACCTTGTACGAGAGCAAGGGTCTCGAATTCAACGATGTATGTCTTGAACAACACATTGGGACATGGTGTTGAATGGCCTTGCAGGTTCTCCTTTACAACTTCTTCGAGGACTCCACGGCGGATCTTTCACAGTGGAGAGTTGTCTTGAATGTTCTCCCTCAGGACCGGCGAGCAGCCCATCCCGCCCCGCGTTTCGACGATGCACGTCACAGCGGCGTTTGTCGTGAGGTCTGTACGCGCACTGGTACCTGTTTCGCTGTCGACGCTGAAAGGTTTATTAGCTCAAGTTCCTGTACGTGGCTATCACGAGGGCGCGGAAGAATCTCTGGATCGCCGATGGCTCTGAGAAGGGAGAACCAATGCGGGTCAGTATTTCATGCCTATGTTCTGTTTTCATCTGCCTCAATCATTTTCAGATCGTCTGGACACATAAAGACCAAATCCAAAACTGCACTCCTGGGACCGACGTCCCCCGGCTCGCCATGTCGTCGACGGCCGAAGATTGGGCTAAGACAGCCCAGACACTGTTCAATAATCGCCGTTATATGCAAGCTATGCATTGTTACGAGCGCGCGGGACGACCGAGGGAAAAGGACGTTGCTCACGCCTATTACCTTCGAGAAGTCGCACGTACAACCCCAGTCAGCCGCGGAGACACCAGCGCTCAGGCCTTAGCATTCATCACTGCCGCAGAGGCTTTCATCACATCAGCCCAAGTCGCAGTCACCGAGAAGAAGGCCTATTACCGGATCGCTGCGCAATGCTACGTGGATAGCGGCGATGATTGCAAGGCCGCGCAGGCATACTCACAGGCCACGGAGTACACTCTCGCTGCCCAACACTACAGGAAGGCCGGCAAATTCGAGGACGCGGTTGAAGTCATCAAGCAGCACAAGGGAAGGATGCAGGCTGATGTCGTCGAGAGTATCGTGGACGTCTCCAGGTTGTACTTCCTCCGGGAGAAGCAGGTCAAGTACGTTGGTCGACCTCAGAATCAGAATCATTTGTCTCTGATTCACAAGTTAACTGTTATAGGAAGGCTATGGAACTCTTCGATAACGATGATGACGCGTTGGAGTATATGGACGACTACGGCCTCGACATGGCCCGAGCGCAGTTCCTCGAAGAAACAGGGCGGTACGCGGAGGCAGCGGACGTCCATATCAGCGAAGGCAATACGATGGAGGCAATTCGGGTCCTATCCCTCGACACTGGGAACCGAACGTCGTTGAAACGCGCATTCAAATGCCTTCTGGATGGTCTTTGGCGGAACCTTTCGTGTGGCGTACTCGTAAACGAGGAGACACTCCAACCAACCGGCACAGTTGGCAGGTTGTTACGTTTCGCTAACCTCCTGAGATTACCCGATTCGAGTGACGAAGCGCTGCGGGATGAGGTGTGTACTAGCATGAGGTCGTTATTCAGCTCCTTTCATTAATGCCTACGGCGCATAGATTCTGATGTTCCAGGTGATTGGGAGGCGCGACGCACAGCAGCTCCTTCGGCTCGGGGAGAAGTTTGCGGGACAAGGCCGTTATGCTTCCGCCTTCCTATGCTTCGATCGCGTCTTCTCGGCGCCCCTCAAACTTCAGGCCGCGACGCTTCCAGAGATTGCAGGGAAACTGCAAACCTTCCATGGCTATGTTCACCTGCTTCAGAAGCTCTGGGCTATCAACAACCCGTGCGAGGACGTGGACGTCTGTCAGCTTTTCGCGATCGAACTCTCCACGGAGGACCTCTTCCTAGTCCCCAATAACTCGCTTCTGGCGAGCCTCCGTAACGACCGTCTCACACCATCAGCACGCGAAACCGATCAAGGTCTTCTGATCCCTCGGTGGGAGCTGGAGAAGCTCTTCAAATATGCACTAAAGGGGCGCCTGTTGAAGCGGGTGAACGAGGTGAACGATACCATGTACGGCCTGCGTCCTCTGCAACCTTGTCTCCCACATGCAGTTTTCCGCCAGTGCAATCGCGTAGATTGTCCTCGAAGTCACGTTGATGCACAGCGCTACAGCGCGGCTGACTATAACCTCCGGGTCCGAGTCCATATCATCCAGGTCCTCATATACCAGACACTCTATGCCGTCGAAAACCCGTATGAGCACGCTCGGCATCAACGGTGAGCATCTAAACCTAGTCACTTCTAAAAAAGGAATTCTTATTCACGGCCTATTCGTGCAGACATTGGCTCCGTCAGCTATACGAAGCCATTTACCCGCCCTACTACAAACTAGGCTCCGTACACGAACTCTCTCCTGCACTAATCCCGGAATTCAAGCTCGGTAGGCAGGTCATCAGAGTCTGGGTTCGCAACCGACTCTACGCCCTCGATCCACAACGTCCCCCAAACGCATTTTTAACCAACCTCATCCAAGCTTCTCGTCTGGCTGTGCTGTTCGACCAAGAAGCGGCGGCGGAGTATTTGCACCGTATACCAACAGTCACGAACTATAGGCCGCCCATGTTGCTGCGGGACAATGACAAGTCATACGTCGTGCACTATCTCCTGCGTTCCATGCAGGACAGCGACGAGCACGCTCTCAACCAAGGTGTCCTGTTCATGAAGTACGTAATTGCTTAACTGCGTTTAATACCACTACAGCCTTACGCGTCTCCGTTGCACAGTCATATCCTAGAGAAGAAAGTCCCCATCGACATCGGGGTGCTATGCGACTTCATGGATCATCTCTGCGGGGCACTGATCCTTGCCTCGCGCATCCGCTCGACGAGGACTTTGCATGAGGTGACACTTCCAAAGAGCTGGATATCTCGCCTTTCCTCCACCATCGAGGCGCTACGTACAAGGGACACCCAGCTGGTAAAGATCTACAAGGCGCAAATAACTCAACTCTTAGAGCCCATATACACGGGTCAGGAGGCTGGTAAATGCAAGTTTGGATTAGGTCTAACGGATACTCACGAATTTTACAGCGCATCTTCTCTTTGAAAGCCGCGAACTCCCCTCTCATGGACATCGCATCTGGGATATGTTCTTTGCGAGAATGTGTGTGGTATTCTTATATCCATTTGCTCTACCGTGTGATATTCATGACCTTTTCAGTTGCAGAAACCTTTGTCTTTGTAAGCCACGTCGCAATATGTAGTTAGGTCACTACTTACAATTGCTTCTAGGGGGCTACAACTACCGTATATTCACAGTGCGAAACGATATCCTCAAAGCCATAACCTCCGTGCGTAAGCAGGGTAGGACGTTCAGTCCTCTGATCGAGGAGTAGGTCGACTCTTTCTGTGTATTTTGGCTTGTCGCCGATGATTTTGGACTAGGTACGTGAACGCAAAGACTTGGGACCATCTAGCCCGCGCCGTTCGTCGTTCCGTCACAGACTCGAGCTTGGATGAGATGATACAACTGCACTACGGTCCGAAATCTGGGGAGAAGAAGTCTCTGTTCAATGTTCGACGTGTAGTGTACAACCGCCTGGAAGACATTCCTTGGCTGCTCAAGACGGACGGATCGCTCTCGGCTCCTACTGGACTTCGAGCGCAAGCTCCCTCATTCGTCCCCGCTGCCGCCCCTGTGAATTCTGCGCCACCGGAAGAAGAAGAGGAACCGCATGCAGCGGAGGATGGCGAGGAAGAGGTGGTCGAGCATCCCGTCGATGTCGAGGACGTTGCCCAAGCGATCAACGCGGACTATGTTGCTGCCACGCCCACTGCGCCGACTGCCGAAGAGATTGCGGCTGCGAGGACGATAGCAGAAGCCTACCAGCGATACCTTGCACTCAAGCGCGTGAACAGGAAGTCCTCGGAAGAAACGCGACGGCGCATCTTCGCATCTTTCTCTACACAGGCAGCGAAGATGGACTGGCCCCACCGGTACTACCGGATGCTTTTCCTGGGGCCCATACCACACCTGTACATCGTCGTCGAGAGCATGAAGAACCAGCTGCACGAAGCGCGGAGCGTCGCGAAGAAGCGGTTCAACGTGGTGGCCCACCTGGAGCTCGAGAACATGCAGTCGTCGCTCACCCAGATGAAGTAAGTGTTCCATCTGTTTTTTCCATCTTGCATGTATGCAATGGTTTCTCACCGCTTTCCCCACTAGCCGGTCGTTCAAGGACGCGATGAAGCTGCATCAAACACTCGGGCCGACGTCTGACCTCCATGAGGCGCGGGACTTGGAGAAGCTCAAAGCGTGCGCGCGCGAGGCGGAGACGCTGATGCGCAGTCTGCCCACGGCAAAGAACCTTGGCTGGGAGAAGGACATGAAGATCGCGCTGCGTGGTATTGTAGAAGTGAAGAAGACTCCGTTAAAACAACCGAAGCCAGAGCTGAACGTCGAGGACTTGGACGACTATTAGAACGCTAGCGCATTCTGACCTGTCTTTATTGTGCTGTATATCTCTCTTATCTCCAGATCTGCTACTATCATGTACCGTTATCTTATGCCAACATTATGCATACCCACAAATACCTCTGGTGATCTAAAAGATACAGCGCGACGGTATTCAATCGGACGCCGCTACAGCCTGAGGAGCCCAAGGCACGGTGCTCCTCGGCAACTCACACCCCCAATACTCATTCGTCCATTCCTCCTCTCCCCTGTCGTCCTCAAATTCAAAGAGCGGAGACGACTCTAAGTCCAGTTCCCGAAACTCGAAGTCTGTCACTGCTGCACCCATCGCAAAAGCACTCCCGACCCGCTCCCTCTGGGCACGCCGCCATTGTCCCTGTAGCGCGACACGTCTGAGACGGCGACCAGCCGCGGCACGGGCTGCAACGACACACAATATGTCCGGGACATACGCCACGCGCGGGGACGTGTCGTCCCGCGAGAGGAACCCGTCCCAAGCGCCCGCCGTGCTAGACGCGTCCATGACCGCGAGCTCCTCCAGACACGGGCACACGACCGGCAGCTCCTGTTCAAGGAGTGTGCACACGCCAAGAAGGGCCTGCGGCGCCCCGTCGGGGTGCGCCAGCACGTTCTCCCCGCGCCGCTCGGTGTCCCGCGGCTGCAGCCGGAGCTCGAGCGTGGTCAGCACGATCGCGGCGTCGAGGAAGCGCGGGAGGAACTCGTCGTCCCCCGCGTCGACGGCGACGCACAGCGTTGTGAGCCGCGCGCACGGCAGCGTCTGCCACAGTGCTCTCCACCAGTCGTACGTGAACGTGCCCCGGTGCGCGGTGCACCGCGCGCGGGGTACGGATGCGAAGGATCCGTCCGCGGTGCGTACGCGAGTGCGGAAGGACAGCGTGCGGCCGCAGACGACCATCTCGAGCGCGGTGCCGGCCGCGATGGGAGGGAGCGGCGGGAGCGGGAACATGAGCGGGTCGACGGAGCGATCGGCGAAGAACTCGAGGAGGTGCACCTCTGCCTCGCGGGGCACCGCGAGGTCGGCGAGGAGCGCGAGTCCGCGCGTGAGCGGCGTGCGGACGAGCGCGAGGCGGCGCAAGTGGGGGAGCGGGACGACTTGGGACTGTTGATGTTGTCCGCCGAATGGCCAGAGGCCGACTGAGATGCGGAGATCGGCGATGGCGAGGGACTCGAGCGCCGGCGCGCTTCTGAGGAGCTCGAGGAGGTCCTGGAGGCGGGGCTTAGATGTGCTCCCGAGGTGCAAGTGGGTCAGTGCTGGGAAGGGTTGCTTGGGTAGGAAGGGCGGGCCGAGGAGGACAAGGGCTCGCAAGGACGGCGCCTGGCCGGCGAAGAATGTGGGGCGTTGCTGCATGGACGATCGCGGGTTGAAGGTCGACGAGTTCGGTGAAGAGGAAAGGAGAAGGTACTCGAGCGTTGGGGCGGGACGCTCGAGGATATCGAGCTTGCACGGATCTGAGAAGTCGATGAGCTGTAGTATGCGTATGTGGTTCATGTGCGGCACGAGGCTGGTAGCAGCGCGGGTGTCGGTCAGTAGGAGGACTGAAAGCGGAAACAGTTTTGCGCGGGCCAAGCAGAGGTGAAATAGCTGCATATTCACCCGTTTTGGGATGGTTTGTGGTCCGATGAAAATATTGCTCAGTTCCGTCCAGAGTTCCGGCATGTCTAACGCGATCTCGCGCCATCGGCGACACGTCTGGCTGAGAGCGAAGGGAGGATGGATGTTAGCATTCACCAAGCCTAAACGGACGGTGCTTGATGGTAGATCGGTCGTGGGCTCCTTGTAATCCGCAACAACGAGTGTAAAAATCTCCCGAAGGAGTTCGGTGGGCAGTATGTGTACAGAACAACAATGGGGGCGGGCGGTCGCGGTCGCCTGAGCGGAACTGCTCGTGGATCTGGACTGCAAGTCGTGAGCTATTATAAAAACTATCAACCTACGCACATGTTAGTTTTAGTATGCCTGTACTCACGCATGAACATGAATGCTACTTCAGTATTCAAGTTATTGAGCGAAGTGGCACTTTCATGTCAGGTCAATCCCCTGCAGAAATACATTAATCAGATTTCCATGGCTGAATGGTTTCAATGATATCGATATATACCTTATCATAGGCTCATGATAAACTGAGCGACTTGTACCCAGGACGGTGCTGTCTAGGGATACGATGTGTTGTGGGACGGAGTAGTCTCAGATCCAGATGCTGTGTTTCGTTTGTTCTGTTTCGAGCGGAGCTGTAAAATGAGTGATCTCCGTCATGTCACAATAGTCAGTCATCCACCGCTGCCTTCTCCGCTCATAATTTCATGCTCCGCGCATCCTGGCGAAGGTGCGCTGCGAAGCAAGCGCCAGAGCAAGGCGCTTGCTCCCTCCTTATGTCCATCGACATTCCGAAGGTCAAAAATCCTACCTCCATCATGCGCATGGTCAGACAGGAAGAATTATTGTTGAAGTACGCCAGATACTGTGGCCATTGATTAAACCATCGACAGCTGTTTTGACCACAGCTTTGGCTTCCGCACACTTGAGTTTCAGACACGTGTGCCCCTCAGGCACTCGAGTTCTTTCCAGATCATTGAGTACAGCTCATTTTGCTCGTACGTGTCTTCAAGTTACGGCCTTATCGAGATTGGAACTGACATACATGACAGCAGCTACTCCTGCTCATCCTATTCTAGAACAATTTTGTGCAATGAATGACCCGTCTGCCGTCACTTCTCAAGTGCTATTGTCCTATTTTCGGAGGATCAGGAGTCGATAACTACACTTTGCGCCGCGTACAACGGCGTCGACCCCGCCGATGCAAGGCAAAGCATCCCCGAACGTCGGCTCGGTACATTGAAGGTGCACTCATCCGGAATCCCTACTTGTTACCACGCATTTTTTGACTTCTCTCAGTTCTTTCTAAGGGTCTTACGGAACCCCGAGATGGTCCAACGTTTGCGGAGGTGCATGCGACCAATCGTATCCCGCCAACTGAAAAATCTGCAGTTTCTGACGCACGCGTATTTTTGAAAGCAAGCTCCTCGGCCATCTACTCGTGGCCGATGCGCTGCTGGCCAGCGCGCTCAAATGTGCCCCCAACTCCGATATGGGCGTGTGGTGTCGGAAGGCCACTGTGTTATGAGGGGGTAGGTTCGCTCCACCTTCGTGTGAAGCCTACTTACAGTCCACGATAGATCGGGATTCAGTGTGGCAGGAAGCACTAAAGTCCGATCTCGATGGTTGCCGGATGGGCTGACCGGACCAGCGCCTCCAACTGCAATGCTGTTGTCCCGGCGCCCTTCTCGAATGGCAGAAGACCTGATCGCATCGATAACTCCCCATTATCGCCCCCGCACGCTCCATATATCAACGCAAGTGTTCGAGCGGCGACGCGCCTTTGTGCTTATCCCCAAGTGCCCGCGTACGCTCTAAGTATGCCGCCCAGAACCTCTGTGAGTGCTTCCTAAATCCGGGAGGGGTCACTAACGCGGACTCCGAACTTTTGACCTTCGCATTCCTAGGATGATGCGCCGGCAGGTTCATCATCTGCGCAGGATCCTGGACTCCCGTCGTCGTCATCTCTGGCTTCAGGGTCATCCGTATCTCGGCCTACTCGAGTCCAAAAAGTGTTACCCCAGCGTCCAGATGCTCAGCCAAGCGATGACGGCTTTGCCGAGACAGCAGAGCTGCTGAACGACACTTTTCGAGATCCAGGCCGTTACCAGGAGAAGTATCCCACCAACGACGAAGGTCAGTGTACCATTTCTCCTCAGTCAGGTTCTCGGGCCGTGTTAACGAAAACTAGGTGCGGGAGAGGGTTCCCTCAGCGCAGTCCGACCCGATATCTCCAACATGCAACTCGTCGTAGCTTCCCCAGCCCTGCCAGAAAAGGAGGATACTGTGCCCGCCGCTCCGAGTCAAGACACCGATTCCTTGCCGGAGCTACTAAGCCGGCTTGACGACATTGCATCAATCCATCCGTTTACGCAAGGTTCACTGTTTTCGGCTTTTAGATGGATATGGTGCTCCACTAATATGTATTCGATATCCCCGTGAACAGTTGCCGTCGCTGCATTCCGGGTTGTGGCAGAACTCGAGCTCAAACGGAAGGAAAATGACAAGAGGATCGCCTTGCTGTTTATCGAAATGAAGGATGTGATGGCGATCCTTATCCAGTACGCTTGCCTTTTATCAAGTTGGTATCTGCACACAGAATAGTTCATTGTATACTGGCAGGCTAAAGGAGATTAGTCAAGACGCGTGTGCAAGGAACGACGACACCCCGATCTCAATCAGCGTGAAACCTGTCCTGGAGAAAATCGCATCAGACATCAAGGAATGTGCGAACTTCTGCGACACTTGGTTGAAGAAGACGTCTATATCGAAGGTTGTAAACAACTCGGCTTGGAGCGACGGGTTCAAGAACTACATCCAACTCTTTGCCGAGCGCAAGCGCGAACTGGGATTCGCCCTATCTGTGTACACCAGCCAAACGGTGCATATAGCCAACCAGCGACTTGAAAGCATCGAGCAAAAGTTAGTGGATTTCCTTCCAAAGCGGAATGAGCTCAGTGCTTAGAATGCGTGAGTCAGGATGGACCGCATCTTACAATACTTCGAAGCCTGCACGTCTCCCCAGGAACGCAGCCTTGCTCGATTAATCGATACGCACGGCGGGCCCGAAGAGGTTGGGCGGAACGAGGAATTGCTCCAAACGCTGTTCAGGAGTTGGGTAGCCAGCGTGGACCGCGGGGAACAACTTGAGCAGCGTAACGTCGCGGATGGCTTCAGACAGCTGCAGAGGGAAGTACATACTGATGTCCAAATAGCCGTCCACGAGAACCTTGCACAATTTCAAGCGAAGTTCAGCATGCAGCAGCGCGAAATCGAGGCCGGACTGGACCAGCGGGCGCATCGTGAAGGTGCCATCCGAACCCAGACTGTCATGGATGGAGACGTCTCCCGGCCACACGATAAGCTTACTGATCCTGTAAGTGCCACTATGGTACCCATAATTATGAACGCTTTATATGCTTACTCTTCCCGACAGGACATGTATGAGGTTTGGAATCAAATGGTACGTCCCCGCCATCTCGACGATTAGGTGTCTATAAACGAGATGCAACAGGGCTGGCGTGGAAGCGTAGAAGGCAGGCACATGGTAGTCGCGCTTCGGGACCACTTCCGAGAACGGTTCGATCTGCTCAGGCAGGCGAAGGCTCGCGCGACCCGCGCCATACCCGAGTCTAGCCAGCATCTGGACGATGAAGACGAATGGACGCTACAGTACATCGACGTGACCAGGGTCCAACCCATCAGTGAGGCATTTGACAGCGACGCCTCTGGCTTCATCACTGTGCAAGAGGTCAATTCATTTACTAGCTCACCGAGTCGTCCAGGAAACTGGAGGTAAGTCAATCCAGGCATCCGAGTTGACAGGATCAATGCGTCCTATCGATCTCTCTATCATCCAGCCTACTGCGTTGGCTCGCCTTTTGGGCCGTTGGTAAGTGGTACGAAGGGGCAATTACCGAATTATCTCACCGATACCATTAAAGGTTATCAGATGTCTATGAGCAACTACGCAGGGAGGATTGACATCCTCCTCGCCAAGATGTTCGCGCTCAAGCCTCATGTTCTACCGGCAAATCGAAACTCTCTTGAAGAATATCTGCGCTATGTATGGAAGCACGTCACTACGCTTACGGCTGCGTTCCGCAAAGTCGATGTCGACGCACAGCTTCTCCACAAATTCGAAGACTATACTCAGGCCGAGGAGAACCGCCTATCGGAGAACCTGAAGACGACAAGATTTGTCATCGACGCACGAGACACCCTTGATCTCATTCGCGGCCTCGGGGTGATTGAAAAGGTAGTTCCTTCCAATCTGCGGACGAGCAGCGCTCATCGTGTCCGTCGTGCGCAGCACCTTTTCCCTCTGCTCTATCTCCTCCTGAAGCGCGACTTCCAAATCGTGCGCCTGGCGCGTTCTCAGTGCTTGCACGCCGACGAACTGTTCGATTCAATGCGTTCAATATCTCAAGTCATCGATGCGACCTATCAGCGCCATGATCACCTTGCAGGTACAATTGATATCCTGAACTCCACGGCTTCACAGATTGATATTTATTTGACCGGCATATTAATGTCAAATAGATCTATTCAAACAGCAGGGGTTAGACCCTGCTCGCCATTTCAGTATTTTTGCTTTCGACACCGTAGGTCGTGGAAAGGACTTTCAAATGAGCCTAGATTTAACCGCCGTTCTACAACAGTTCAAGTACTTGCATGATGAAGACAAGATCTGGTCGTTGAAGAAGCTCAAGACGGCGACCTTCCTCGAGATCCCCTACGATGATAGCATCGAAGCTCAGGACGTTGATCTCCCAAGTCTCCTCAACCATCCACTCCAATCGATGGAGGCGCTCTTCGACGCGCAGGACTTTGTGAGAACAGAGGCGGACATGCAGGCGGATCCTATGGTTCAGAGGATGTGAGTAGCGATTCCCATTCAAGCTGCAGATCTCCTTCGGTTGCGGTACTCAACCAGTGTTTTCGACAGCTTGGGCCATTGGTCCGGATTCTGCGCACAAGAGGACGTATACCCGTCCCAGGAGATGATCTCTCTCGATATCCATGTCTCTTCGACTAATCCTCACCGGTATCGCTCAGAGGGCATCGCACCTAATGGCACAGATTGGAACCTAGTCGGGGAGTACACTGTCTCGGAAGACGGGGACATCCAGTACAGCTTCAACATCACGTACGCCACCAGATTTTCCCCTCAAGTGTTTTCCGGAAGACTCGACGAGAGCGGAACGACCTTCACCGGTTCCTGGGGGTTCAGCGACACGCCGTTCAAGTTCATGTTCAAGCGCCTCTCCCCCGAGGCCATGCGTTTCTATCCGACGCCTGCTGAGCTTGTCGAGAACAAACCACGGGCACTGTGGCGCTTCGCGTTCTCCGTCGTACGGGCACAGCTGCGTCAAAGCTTGTGTTCGTGGTCACATCTTCGCGAGCGGTGGCAAGCAGGACAGCGCTATGCTGAACTCACTATCCGGAGCGACATCTCCCGGCTCACACCCTCAGCAGTTGCCGAGCTCGCGGGGTATCGGCGTATCATGACGCCAGCGGAAGCGCGTCTCTACCGGCTCTTCAGAGACCTGCGCGAGAGATCGATCCCCATTCACTGGCACGTAGCCGTCTTCCCCCTGATTGCGGTTCCTCAGCTGACCACCGTGTTTATACAGGGACGTATTCTGCGACGTATGTCGAGACTTGATCAGAGGCTCCCGCGTTGTATGCCTCTCCTGCGGGATGAAGACCACAGTCGACTTGTGCGCCAAGGAACGATGCTTGGCGTCGGAGGTCGGGCTAGATGTCTGCGAGGACCTCGTCACCCCACACCTCCCTTCCCACGACGTCTTGAAGCTCCGCGTGGCCATTGACCCCTATCGCGAGTACGGGAAGATATATCGCGCCGCGCAGTCAGCGTTAAAGATGGTTCGTCAAACCTTCGTCGATTTGGTACCTTCGAACGGCCCGGGCAAGCGCACAGCGATCGGTCCCAGCCACTCTGAGCTGATACCCACGTGTGTCAAATGCCATGAACGCACTTCGCTGCCCTGCTGGTGCTGCATCGAGTGCAGAGGTATGTCCCCACTGAAAGCGAACAGTTGTAATGCTAACGTTCGTTAACTTGTGGCATACAGAGCGGGTCTTTGTGTGCGTCTCGTGTGACGCTAAGCACGGCGGAATCACCGTAGGACAGCACAAGAAAGTCCATGCGCTTATTCGCTGTCAGCCTCTCAACCGATCTGTACATTCCGAGTCACAACAGGCCGCAGACCTCGGTGCGCGCATCGACACATTGGAAACCAAGCTCCAAGATGTTCGATGCAAGGTGGAGGATGGCTTCGCAGGAGTGGACGATAAGATCGGCATCGCCCAAGACAGCCTTAGCCGGAAGATGGACGAACCCCTCCAGAAGCTACCTGGGATTGAGGAGCGACTGCAGCGTATCGAAGAACTGCTTCGTGAGCTGGGACAGAAATGCGGCTTACGTACTTCTCGAGATGAATAGGTTCTGCAGTTCACATTGTCGCAAACTTGAAGTAGGATGCACTGTTTGGTGTGGACCTTGTTAGCCTCGAAATGAGCACTTTTCTCGGAGTGAGTTTCTAGGTAGGGGTGAGAAGACTGAAGCACAACGTCGCCGGCCCAGTCGTGGCCGCCACCCTCCATCCGACATGCAAAATAATCTCCCGTGTCACTTATCCAAGTAGCGACTCAAGAAATATTATTGTGCATTACATTCACGAATATTACCAGCGCTCCGAATATTATACCGATGACATCTTCCCTGTTCGATCGGAGTCTGGACTGATGATACCACGTTCCTGAGGCTGTACAAGTTCCTCGTGTACGTATACGTTGCTCCGTTTCCCCTGGGCCCCTACCCACTCATATGCTCGTATTGAGTACCCTGCAGTCGTGTCCTCCGACAGGTCTGTGTAAGAATCCTTGTCCGTTGCGCTGCTTCATGACTGATAGGAAACAATCATCTTTAGCCGGATTATCGTGCCGCCATGCGCCTCCTTGATACCCTCACGGGACATTTCGTCGAAAAGGATGCAAGGGATCGCAAGACCCAGTACGCCATCTTGTCTCACACCTGGGACAGCAGAGGCGAACAGATATATCAAGAGCTACGAGACATCCAGAAACGATATCCTTCCAACTTCTCTACGTCTTCCCACCAACTACCCCCCGAGGATGGATCGTCGCCCACTCGTTTACCTTCGCAGCCTTCGCATGGCTCACCGCCTATGACTCCAGTCGCTCTGGCGTCGGCTGCCTCTCTGGAACAGTCTGAAACCACACTCAGTCCCATCTGGACCGACTCCAAACTCTCACCCAAGATCCGGGACGCATGTGCGGTTGCACGCGCGAATGGCTATCGCTACATCTGGATCGACTCGTGCTGTATCGACAAGACGAGCAGCTCGGAACTCTCGGAATCTATCAACTCCATGTATCTGTGGTACACCCGCGCGGACGTGTGTTTCACGTTCCTTGCGGACGTCCCGGCCGAAGAAGACCATCAGCGGGAAGGATCTCGTTTCCGCCGAAGCCGTTGGTTCACCCGCGGTTGGACGCTTCAGGAGCTCATCGCGCCGGCGCGTGTCGTGTTCTTCTCTTCCGAATGGAGGCTCATCGGATCCAAGCACAGTCTGGCCGCTCTGGTCACGGAGATTACCAACATCAGCTCCGACGCCCTCTTACATCTCGAGCCACTTAGGGAGTTCAGCGTTGCACAGCGACTCTCGTGGGCCTCGAAACGACAGACGACGAGGGTGGAAGACCAGGCATATTCGCTACTGGGGATCTTCGATATCCAGATGTCTACTCTCTATGGCGAAGGAGATCGCGCCTTCCGACGGCTACAGGAGGAGATCATGCAGCGCATCCCGGACCAGAGCCTCTTCGCATGGGGTGGTGCCTACCTTGGCTCCCAGAGACTCTCCAGGCTTGACGCCATTGCACTGCGGCAGATGTTCCGGCGTGTTGTCTGCGAGGAGGATCACGCCAATTTTGGTGGCCTCCAGCCGTCCCTTCTTTCCCGGTCCCTCGACGTGTTCGAGAGCTGTGGCAACATTCGCGCGGTTTCTCATGACGAAGTCGTTCATCGACTGCAACATTACCCCGACCTCCCTGCTGGAGATTACACCTTCACCGCCCATGGCATCCGCACAACAGTCCCCGTAATACCACTCTCCCGTTATCTACCTGCCAGCACCGCAATGGAGTGTCCTCCCGCCACCCCACTGTCACAGTGGTATCTACTCATCCTCGGATGTGAACACAGGGACCTCCCCGAACATCTCCTAGGACGGGTCTGCTATATACCCCACTCTGAGTCCAAGGTCGAGCTTTTGTATTGCGGGTCAGTGTATGTTGAGTCTCAGTACGCTGAATCTCAGCCAGCGTTACCAGAAGGCTACCACGAACTCCTTCCCTTCGTGCCCGCGCGTGCAATTCCTCAGTCGTCCCAGCAAATCGACTCTAAAATGGTATATATACCCCACCCTTGTCACGATGAAGCTTTCGAGGTCGCTCGGTGGAAGCCGCACGAAACGATCAATCTGGTGCTTACGACGAAGACACGCGAAGTGCTTCAAGCTCAAGGCTACGCGGCCGGTCTTCGAGGTCCGGATCAGGACCACCCAATCTCCCACCGGCTTACACTCTCAAACGACATACATACCATTACCGTGGAGTACGAGCACCTGATCCGCGATGGGAATGATCCCAGAGGGCCGTCGCAGTCACTCTCCATCAATGCCCATATCGAAGTCGACTCTCCGCTCCGTTTCAAGATGGCGACTCCCGAGACGGTGTCCTGGACCGACTCGTGCCCGTGGGGGCAGAGACTTGGGAGGCACCGAATCAATGTGTTTACCTCAGGAAGAGGAAGCTCTGGGCAGAACGTTCATGTCAATAAGTATTTTGACCTCGATCTGACGTTCGCGACAACGGACCATTACCTCTTGCGCGTCGAGATTCTTGACGCCTCGACGGGCACGTCTTCCCCTTCTCCATCCTTGCTCGAACAGCCGAGACCAGCAAACAGGAGATGGTGGGAGAAATTGACGGAGCGGCTTGCGCCCTCGAGATTACCGGTGCGAAAGCGTGGATTGCCGTTCGCTAGCTCTGAGGATGGGACTCCGAGTTCGCAGGGTGGCGATGGCCGGGGGACAGGAGGCGCAAACGTCTAGAGACAGGAAGATCCTTGAGGGGTGGAAGGAGACGTTCTTCGCTTTGCTGAGACGTGGGGATTTGGACGTTTTCTCGGTGGCAAGTCTACGATTCGACGTATTGCATATATTTCCTCTATTCCTGGGTCATTCTACCTGACATAGTGCAGACCACCTCCATAGACTTCGCCAGCGTGACATTGGATCGGTAGGACTTGATGTACACCAACATAGTATTATGCGCGTGCACTCGCCGATGTTTCAGTGTACACAATATGTAATCGTCCGAGTCAATCGTAAGTGTAAGGCTGAGCGTGATTCTTGACACACCTTGCGCGACCCGGTTCATTTTAGGGACCCACCAATTGCTGCGAGAGAGGCGGCATCGTAGATTCAAACTAGCACCGCACGCAAGGCTAGTACGAACAGTAGTGAATATTAGTTCAACTGTATTGCTATGACGTCGTGTCAGGGTGTTTGGCTCTGTTTGCCCGCGGTGCCGACATTTTGAGGCTTGCGCTCCTGTAAACAAGTGCATGTTCTTTTACCCCGACTCTGGCCGGCCCTCCTTTCAAGTCATGTACGGTTCCACTAGCAGCTTGCGCTCCCCCTGCTCCCTCAGAAATTCATCATGAATCCTCGAGATGCACTCCCGGTCCCAGCCCAGGAAGTCTTCAGTCGACAACAACCGGTCCACATCAAGCACCCAGGTCGCAACGTACTTCTACTTAGTTTTCCTGCCCTCTCGACCGAATCCACTGGAACACGCTACGGCGTCCTACGTCCTCTTGTTCTCAACGCGTGCCGGGTCCTCACCAATCACGCAGCCAACAACCAAGGGGACATCCTCGCCACAGATATAGAAGGTTGGAATCCGGTACCCATCGACGATACACCTCTCGACGTCGACTGCTACTACTTCCTCGGTGACCCGGAGGTCGAATCTAACAGGAGCTACCCCGTCGTCAAGACATTCTCCGCATTCAGCTTTCCCCGTGTTCTTCCCAGCGACTGGTCCCGACTCGCGGACGCATGGCAGGGGCTTACACCAGCTCAAGGAGACATCTGCCGGACAAGTCGCATGTCCTGGGATGTGAACTGGAGGGATGAGCAGCGTTGTGCAGTGACAAGATATCGAGACTGTACGTTGTCTTCCTGCGCTCTCATGACACAACTAAACTTCACTTGTCCATTGCATCGGAGATCCACAGCTACCCGATGCGTCCACCTCATACCCAAAGCCGAGAAGGCTTGGTTTTCCGTGAACCGAATGGCGTTCTATGCCCCCGATAGTAACGAGAAGGCCGGCATCAACGGCCCTGCGAACGGCATCTTGTTGCGCGCGGACGTGTGTTGGTCTTTCGACTCCCACGCCTTTGTGTTCTACCCCGCGAAAGACGACGGGTTTGTGGCCTACTTTGTGGGGCGAGGATACTCCGACCTTCCAGACCTATTCCACTGGAGACGGGTGATGATTCACCCAGATATCCCCGTCCAGTTTCTGTACGCTCGCTTCGCCTATGCGATCATCAACCTCTCAAGCCAAGACTTTCGACTCGACTCCGTCCCGGATATCCAGGATAGGGAGGAGCAGGAGAATGTACCTCAGAATAAAGACGAGTCTGATGTAGGTGGGTACGACTGCTTTCGCTGCATATCGATGCGCTGACCCCTCCCCCACTCCTAACAATACAGACTCGTCTTCGGCGAGTTCGAACCAGTCCGTCCAACCCACCCGCACTCACGAAGAGGAAGACGCCGAGCGCGACACTCGCTGGCGGGAATCCTTATTCGAGCGCATGCCGCAACTCGGTACGTGCCGTCCACAAGCCATTCCCTACAGCGTTTTGCTGATAGGCCCGGGACACGTCGCGTACTGCTCCCTGCAGCCGGGCTTCCAGAGGTCCGGCACCCGCCGGACACGCTCACTGGCTGCCATGCAGAGACGCCGCACATGCTGCGGCTGAGTTCGGAGTACATCAAGCGTAACCCGCAGGTGTGGAAGACGTCCGAGACGCCCGAGGATGCGACGCGGGAGGACGTGGAGGGTTTCTATGCGGATTTACTCACGCGACCTGCCTAGCTGAGCGTGAGCGCGGCGGCATTGGTGCGATTGCGATTTCCTACCAGCCACCGGATGAGGGTAATAAGGTGATGTGTTGTACCGTAAGCAAGAAGTTTGGTGGAACCGAGCAAGTGGGCAATGCAGAGACGCCGTGTTTTTTGCAGACTGGTAGGTATACCTACTACCTGATGGAAAACCTGCGATCCATGTCGTACCTCTGCGTATGTTGTATCTATACACGGAATAGGAAATTGGATTATATTCAAGTTGCTTCCTTGCACTCCCGAAAATGGCCTTTGGACTCGGACTCACCTTTGATCGAAAGAAGACGTCAACTGAACCGCACTACGCCCACAATCTCTGATGCTCTCGTGCTGTGGCATGTCCGAACCACACTTCGGCCCATGTCCCGTACGCATCTTAGCGCGATTTATGGAACTTGTGGATATCGACCATTCTCTCTGCACCAAAACGCCGTGGCGCCGACCAACGCCCCCATAGACTCGGGACGGAAGCTGTCGGAGTTAGTTCCTTGGGCTTCTGTCCTCACGGGCACTATCCACTGACCCCCTGCGTACGTATCACACGTCTGCGGGGCAGTGGGTGTTCCATCCTTGACGGAACGGCTGGCACTCTCGAAATTATCGGCGGGAAAGCGTGAATAGCAGTACATACCGTTGGATCGCCAACTCCGGGGACAGGACTCCGAGTTCTCGGGGAGATGATGGCTGGGAGGCAGGAGGCGCGAGCGTCTAGGGAAGGCGTCTGCCCGCCTCCAAAACAGATGCAGACAGACTTCGGCAGGGGTCGAAGCGCCCGGCGTAGCCGACCATTATTTTTTCTGCAAACCACCCGGATGAACCCGCCAAACCGCAGCTGTGCGTACTACGACTGTACAACCGTAAAAATTGAGCGATATGCTTTCACCTCGATCCCACAGGAACCTAAAATCCAGCCTACTCGACTATGGCTGCTGCCCATACATCTTTTCTCTCGTTTCCCGCAGAGCTCCACATCAAAATTTTACTGCAGCTTGATAACCGCAGCTTTATACGATGCAGCTCGGTACAGTCCTTTTCTCCCGTCGTCTTGTGAACTTCACTGAGCAGAATCTAGGTGTGCAGATATCTAAGGGTGCTGATCTCTTCCGAGGTTGCCCTGCAATACAGAGTCGAACTTGCAAAGGCGGGGATGATCGAGGACCCTCTGGGGTCAGCCCAACTCTCTCTCCCCGAACGTCTGGAGAAGGTGAGGGCATATCGAGCTACTTGGCAAACGCCCACGGTCGTCTTCGACACCCGCTTCCCGCAACGCCCGAACCGACTCGCTCTTCTCCCCATGAGCGGCGGTGTCCTCCCGTTTGTCACCACTCCCCCTATCATCAACTTTTGGAAACCGGGATCGAGTGTGCGGGGAGTCCCCGAGGTGCGGAAATCATTCAGTACGGCGCCGCTGCAGAACATCCGCTACTCTTCAATCTCGGTGGACCTAGAACAAGATCTAGTGGTCCTGACAACCGAGATGTGGCATCCAGGGTGAGTACGCACACTGACTTGCCCTTTGAGGCTCCAAAGCTGATATCTATATTTTAATGCTAACTAACTAGCACATCGAGCGTGAACGAATACCGAGTTCATTTGCTCACAACGGCATGTACTCCCCACCCGCTGGCCGCACTGCCTGAGCCTCGGGGTCCAGGAGAGTATTTTCCCCCGCCTTACATGCCCACCGTTCGGTCTACAACGGAGATCTTCGGAGATCTCGTCGCATGGTCCGCAAGCACGAATCCTGGCCAGATTCTCGTGTGGAACTGGAAGACAGGCGACGTGCTCCTGGTCAGTGCGTTCCCTTTGTTCGGCTTGCTTCTCCCTGCCTTATTCTTCTCATTTACGTAGAGGATCACCCCAAACGCGCACAAGTCGTGCTTCAAGTTCCTCGACGACTCTCACCTCCTCGTTCTCTTCGACCAGGACCTCCGCATCTACGACTTCTCCGAGCCGACGACGTCCTCGTTCGGCTTCCAAACCCCCCCAGCGCCCCCATTCACGAAGGACGACTGTCCCTGCGTCCTCCGTCTGCCCCCTTTTGCGCACGACGCAGTCCACGCAGTGGACCCGAAGCTCTACATGCAGAGCTCCCCATCCTCTCCCGCGACCGCGCCGCTGTTCGCTCACGACCCCGCGCAGAAGATCGTATGCCTCGCGTTCAGGCTGGTGTCGATCGGCCCGCGCGACCGCACGGTCGAGAACTACGTGTTCCTCATATCCGTCTCCGCCCTCCTCTCTCAATTCCACCGCGCTCGCGCCGCCGAGTCCGGTGGCACTTGCGACGTGCCCTGGGAGGACTGGGGCCCGCCGAGCTGCCGCGTGTTGAGGACGCAGCCGTTGGATGCTGGATGTGTAGGCGTGGCGGGCACGAAGGTCGTGATGAGCACGCGGTTGGGCTGGGACGAGGGATCTGGCGGTGACGGCGGAAGACGCGCCAGGGTGCTGTTGCAGGTCGTCGACGTCAACCAGTTCGCCGTGGGCGGTGGCCCGAGTTCCAACTCTAGTTCTAGTGGAGACGTTCCCTTAACGTCAGGCTCGACTCCTACGGCGCTCGCAAACCCGGGCGAGGGCGGCTACATCGCGGACTGCCAGCTGTTCCGCGGGGGGTCCGTCCGCTCCGAGCTTCCGTACACGATAGCGGCGCACGAAGTCTTGCTGGAGCTGGAGGACGAGGCGGACCCGCAGCGAAACGATGGGCACGAGCTGGTCGTATTCGAGGACAAGTGGATGTTCGTCAGTGTCGTTTCTTGTCTTCCTATACTCTCCTTGGGGTATCCGTGTACTATGTGCTGATGATGCGGAACTTTCCGACAGTTGTATACGCAGCGATCTGACGCTGGGGCGCCGACCCAGTTTACCCCGGCGGGCGTGCACACGATGCAGATCTGACTTCACCAGGGAGTCCTCCTAGAAAGTCGGTATGTTTTCCGCTCTCGGATAATGGCGTTCTGGATCTGATGGTGCCGTGTCTACCTAGGACGAATCATAGTATCGGCCTATCGAAAATACCACTGCAACACAACCATAACACAATCAATCAGCGGAACAGCGAGATCTGCTTTGTATCACACTGAAGTATTTATTTCCAGCCCTCACGATCCGATACGATTGCTGCTCAGTGTACTCGTACTTCATCCAAAGTAGATATCGGTGCATGCAGGTGGAAAGTCACTCTGAATCACTCCACCTGATGCGCCGCGACCTTGTCTACGAACTCTCGATCCGGAGGTCGAGCTCGAGGCTCCGGCAAGGCAAGGATGTATTTCGCAACCTTCCGTCTTGCAGGAAACACGCGACGAAATGGTTAGATGCCTCCAATTAAAGGGTGTAGGCCACCATGCCGCACGGACGCGCAACGAGAAGCACGGCACGACGGTGACCCATGCGAGAGGCGAAACCAAACCCGTCTCATACAAGCCCGTCCCTCTAAGTACCTCGAATACGAACAGCTACTCCAAGAACTATCCGGAGCTCCGATTCGAGTTTATCCATGAGTACGTATGGAGGGGGCACGGTGCCTCAGCATTCCGGCAGTGCACGATCACTAGAAGTGGATCGATCGCATGCATACTCACCTTTTAAGCACATATTTACCTATAGAGAGACCTATGGGTCATATAGTTCAAATGAAGACAAGCCGTTCTTGTTCTCGTTGGCTGCGAGCGGTGGCACTCACGAGAGAGCCAGGCTGAGGGGAGGAGCAGAACGTGGGAACGTACTTTGATTCTCCGCTGCCACCCTCAAAATGGACAAAGTCCGACCGTTCCCCACAGTGACACTCATCCCCCTTCCCCTTCCATCACCATCATCCAGCCCTCAACTGTACCTCTCCAACATCTTCGCCAATCCCCCCTCTGTCCCCTCACCCTCCCCCACCCCACCCCTCCCTCTTTCCCTGGTTT
The DNA here is from genome assembly GCA_000338015.2 of Ganoderma multipileum BCRC 37180. Classification (NCBI taxonomy): domain Eukaryota; kingdom Fungi; phylum Basidiomycota; class Agaricomycetes; order Polyporales; family Polyporaceae; genus Ganoderma; species Ganoderma multipileum. The sequence goes on from BACB01004922.1 coordinate 78,527, forward strand.
CGGTTCCCCGGAGCCGTGGCCAATCGCCTTGTTACCGTACACCACTCCCCACCTTGTCGCGACGACTGTTCCGTACAGTCTGGCGCGCGTTGCCGCTGCAGTACACCACTGCGCGTAATCCAGTCGAGCCTCCCCGGAGCTGCTCCTGTGTCCGAACCCCCGTGTGTTCGTGTAATACGTTCGTTATCACGAGCGAGACGTTCGTAGAGAACGATACCTCTCAGAGGTTCATACTCCCCCCCACATCTCACATCGCGCGCTCCCCCCGCGGAAGCTGCTGCTGGATCCATGGCTATGGAGATGCCATTGTGTATGCGGATAAAATCCTCCCGTGCAGGAGGTCGTCGCGCCGTTGGGGTCGCTGACGTGGTGCCAGCATTGTTCGATGGAACAGTGCTGAAGGACGACGCGGACGTAGACGCTGCTATGGCTGCAGTGAGTCGCTTCCTTGTCGACCCGGAGACCCCTCGTGAGGAGGCTGTCGTCGAGCTCGAAGCTCCTCCGCAAGTCTTGGAGCTAGTGTTGTCTGGTAAGCCCCGTCGTATTTCGTTTCTTTAACAAGCTCGTAACTGACGTCTTTTGGCTTCTAGCTGCGAGCGACGATGCGTATCGGGTGCTCGTCGAGGTCATACTCGAGGGTTACCGGCGGAATCTGAAGGGCATGCTGTCGTCTCTGGCATCGAGATTGTTGAGTCGCTTTGCTCTCTTTTATCTGTTCTTGCCCCGTACTCGGGATAGTACATTGGATGCGATGAATTCGCTGCGTTGGCAGAATGCACAGGCTGGTACCGCGGTCCTGCACGAGCTTTTGAAGTTGCAGTCTGTGACTGAAGGGCACCTGCATAGCCTGGTAAATCGTGAGCTGAGCGATAATGGAGAGCTGCCATTCACGATCAAGAGTGCTGAGACGCAGTGTGTGCGGAAACGAGCGCGGCGCGAGAATCGCACGCCCATTGTTGTTGATGAGGTATTTGCTGCGTATGGCGCGAGCGTTCCACAAACACCAGCTGAAGGAATCTTACTGATGAAGAGTATTTGTGATGTCCAACGCCGCGTTTTGAAGGTATGCCCCCTCGTGTATCCTCGTATTGCTCGACCTGATGTCAGTATGCGTGTACGACAGGAATATCTAGATACGTTCAGACAACCGGAAATCGCGGAGGCGATCAAGGAATCTTTCTTGGGACCTCGCTCTGACGTTGCAGACGAGACCCCCACTGAGGACAGCGTCTTTCAGCGTCTTTTCCGGTGATGAGGAAGAGGCGGCATATCCAAGGGCAGCCTCGACTATACACCCAGAGAAAGCCGCCCTGCTCTTCGACAGCACCGAAGGTCTAGGAGAATGGCACATCGTCTTCACTCCGCGCGCCATCCGAGACCTCCGACGTGCCAGAGACGGGAAGCTATTCAACATCTTTGTCAAAAAGATTAAGTGAGCGTTCGTTTCCCGTCGCCCACAACAGGTTGCTGAGTCGAGATCGGCAGGGAGCTGTCCAACGGCCACTTCTCCGACGACAACCAGAAGCGGCTTATCGCGGTCGACTTGGAAGTTCCTGTCTATGAGGCGAAGATGACGGGAAACACGCGTCTGGTAGTACGTATCGCCCGTAACCGACACCAACCCTCCTCATGTTTCGTGTAGTATCAAGTCGACTGTGTCAAGGAGCCCGACAACGGCGTAAGTCGCGCTCACACTTCCCGCCTTCGGTATATGCGGCGAGTATGTACTGACTTCCTTCATCCAGGTCGAGCGACAAGGTCCCCACCCATACCGCTAACCCCCCCTCCCACCGGTAGTCCTGAAGATCCACGGCATCTACACGCACGCGCAAATCGAGCGTCGGTTCTGGGACGCCATCCGTCGCCATCTCGGCGAGCCGAAGGGCGCAGAGTACAGGAAGCGGTACGTAGTCCCGTCTCACCCCATCTCATGGGGCGACTTGAGGGCGGGGTGTTCATGCGTACCGATGTTAGGTGCACGTTTCGCAGCCCGCCGGCGAACCCGGGGGATAACGTCTTCGCGCCTGCGATTTGGCGTCCGCGACGGATGTGACATTGTCCGTCCCGAAATTCGGCCATCCTTTCCCTCCGACAACTTTCCCCGGGTCTAACGGTCATGTCGCCGCACACCCCACGTTTCCGCCGTTTCTCCTCTCCTCCTCCTTAGGCGTTCCCGATACCTCCTTCGCTTGCTGTCCCTCTCCATCGCGTTATCCCAGTCACCGTCCCTTCCTTTCATTCCCCCCTCCCGCTCTCGACCATCGATTCCCCGACTCATCTGCGTCGACCACGGCGCCTCCACCACGCGATGCTATACCCCCAAACTCTACATACTTCACATTTTCCTTTCTTTTGCGGTCCCCTGGGCGTTAGCGGGTGCCGGCCCAACCCGGCACCCCGAAGGGTAGTTTTGGCGACTGTCGGGGCAACCGGCAGCTCGCATCCCTGCGCCTCCCATGGACGGACGTAGTCACCTACGACGGCCGGAGGCGGCAGGTTATGCCCCGCGCACCTTCCTTGGATGGACGGGGGGACCCTCCAGACATTGCCTTCTCTCTCTTCGCTTATATATGTACACTGTTCTGTGCTTGTCTTGACTTTTTTCTGTGAATAGCGACCTGGACAGGACATACGTACCCTCACTTGGACGCTGATTGATATGCTCTGTCTCCGTACATTCGTCCGTCTGCATTCCCGAACTCTTCATGATTGCGCCTTGTCTGCTCGCTGCACCTGGTTATGACTGTCGTACCCTATAGGCGAAAAGCGCATGTCAGTGCAGCCCCGGTGGCTCTCTTCAAACCGAACGCTCCATCGCGGGGAATCGAAGGATTGTCAAACGAATGCCACCTGGCCTTGGCTCGGAGGCATGCTCCTGGTCGTCCGGTTTTGAGGGCGGCGTGGCACGAAATACAGATAAGAGAGACTGGTAAGATCGATACAGACATAGCGATACAACCTGAAATGGACCCAGACGTCTAATCAAAGCCTCAATCGTCCCAGGATTCAACTGCCCGCTGTGGCCGCGAAAGTGAGGGTCTCTAGGCGACCGCGACCCTTGCACTCCTTCTGCAGGAGCTCGTTGATGACGCGGAATTGACCCGGGTCGATCAGCATGACCTTCGAATGAAACGAACCGTCAGCGATCCCTCCCACTGCAGATAGCTATGCACACGCACCGTCTCCCACTCGTCCCCGCCCCGCTCGTCCTTCTCGACCGACTCCGCGCTCTCGAGCACCCTCTCCCTCACGCCCTCCGCGTCCCCTTGGGGCACGCTGACCTTGACGCGCATGCGCGCGCGCTGGATGGGGAGCTGCGAGTGCGCCTGGAGGAGCTTGATGCACTCCGAGACCTGCGCCTTCGCGCCCTTGCCCTGCTTCACGCTGAAGCCGGCCTCGGTCATCGCCTTGTCGATCACGCCGACGGGGTACGGCCGTTGGGTCGCGGGGTCGACGCACTTCTCGGCGACGAGCGTCGCGATCTCGCGCCGGACGGAGGAGAGGTCGTGCTCGCGCTCTTTTTCGCCCACTTGGAGTTCGCCTTTTTGCAAGATCTGGGTGGGCGGTATGTCAGGATCAGGGTCTCTGTCGCTGGGGGAGAAGGTGGGAGGGCAAGGGATGAGGGAGGAGTGGGAGATGGCGAGAGCGGGATGGGTGAACGAGGGATGTGAGCGAGACGCACCTCCTTGACGATGGTGTTGGTGTCGGTGGTGTTGAACGCCTTCTTGAGCTCGTTGCTCTTGGCGAGCTCGCCCTTGGAGACGTTCACGAACACGTTCGCGATCTGGAGGACGTCATCGATGTCGGTCTCGACGCCGCTCCGCCATTCTTGCACCTTGTTCTTGTAGCACGCTATCTGCCGCAGCATAACGCGTCAGCGCGGCGGTGCGGGGGCTAGGGGAGGGGGATAAGGAGCTCGTCCGCAGCACCTCGAAGCGTTTGCCGCCTTTCTTGAGGCGGACGATGGAGACGTTCGTGAGCCTAAAAGGACGAGACGGGTGAATGGGTCAGGCGTTTGCGGGGAGGGCGTAGGAAGCAAATCACACTTGATCTGGTTGGATGGCTGTTGGATCGGCATCGTCTGGGTTTAGCTGGCTGTAATCTAGGTCGGTGACGGGGATGAGGAGGAAACCAAGGCTGGCGAGGGGATGAAGTAGTCAAGAGACTTTTGGCTCGCTCGGAGCCGGGGACAAGGCGACTCATGGGGCATGACACAATTGCTGCCGTATACGGAAGCTCGGCTGTGGCTACGATCTCGACTGACTGGGCAAGTCCTTCCTCTCTATCCACTCCATCCACCTTCTCTTCTTCCACTCCCGCCTTGCGCACGAATCCCAACACTCTAGAGGAAACCCGGATAGATACCCACGAGAGCGGAGCGTAGGACGCGATGAAAGGAATATCAAAGGCGTTTGCGCGGTACGTCTAACCCATTTTCTGGCAATGTGCATGATACCCATAGAAGGCCCTCAGGACACCGCATATGCTGACCTCTAAGGTCGGCATGTCGAAGAGTACGTTTATTGTATCCATTATCCTGCGAATCCTAGTTATCGATCACCCGCACATGCACGTTCGCGTAATTGCCTACCCCTTTGACTCCCAGAATCGAGCGACCCCGAGTTCGACGACTATTCCCGCCGGTTCGAGTCAATAGAGAAGGCGACCGAGAAGCTCCTCAAGGACAGCAAGGCGTACACCGACTCTGTTACGAAACTCTTCACGAACGCCGTCGACTTCGGGCAACACTTCGCCACTGTTTTCCACCCGTTCGGGAGTGAATACGGACTCGAGTCCAAGCACCCAGAAGCAGCACACACCATCGCCAACGTGGATAGCTACGCAGCCTCCCTGGAAGAAATGAAGTCGTCGGTCGTGCCGGAGCTGGAGCTGATCGAGAGCAGGATCGTCGGGCCTATCAAGGAGTTCCAGGGGATTCTGAAGGCAATCCGGAAGAGCATCACGAAGCGGGGGCACAAGGTGCGTATCCGGTTGCGGTTGCGTATGTGCCCTCGTGCTCACAACGTGGGCAGCTTGTTGATTACGATCGTTTCAACAACTCCTTGACCAAGCTCCGCGAAAAGAAAGAGAAGACGCTCAACGATGAGAAGAACTTGTTCAAGGTGGGTTCCTCCACTCTACGTGTTGCATCTTCGGACTCAGACGCGCATATAGCTGGAGCAAGACTTCGAGGTCGCGTCAAACGAGTACGACTACATCAACGCCGCGATGAAGAACGAGCTGCCCCGGTTCCTCGTCCAGGCAACGCAGTTCATCGAGCCCCTCTTCCACTCATTCTACTACATGCAGCTCAACATCTTCTACCTCATCCTCGAGAAGATGAACGGCTTCGCCGAGAACCGCTTCGAGGTCTCCATCCCTGCCGCGCAGATCGAGAGCGACTACGAGACCCGCCGGTCAGACGCGCTCGAGCGCGTTGAAGCCCTCAACATCACCAGGCGCATCATCTCCACCTGTACGTAGCGCATCGCTGACTATGTATCCGATCCTGTACTTACCACCCTCTCCCTTCCTGCGTCCGCTCGTCCGCCAGCGCGAATGGTACAATCCAACCGCACAGCCTCGGGCGGCGGCGGGCCCCCCTCACTCGGGCGCTCCGCAACGACGTCCTCCGCAAACTCAGCGGCCAGCCGCTCCCCCTCGAACTCGTCCTTCAAGAAAGCCCCGCCCCCGCCACCCTCGTCCCTCTCCTCCGCCCCGCCCCCGCCGTACACCCCGCCAGCCCCAGGCTCCTCCGTAGCGGCGGTGGCGAAGAAGGCGCCGCCGCCCCCACCGCCACTGAAGCCGAAGCCGCGGCCGGCGGCGCAGTACGTCGTCGCGCTGTACGACTTCGCGGCGCAGGCGGACGGGGACTTGGACTTTAGGGCGGGGGATAGGATCGAGGTCGTGGAGCGCACGGAGAGCGCGGAGGATTGGTGGACGGGGAAGCTGAATGGGCGGCAGGGCGTGTTCCCAGGTGAGTGGATAAATCCGATGTCTCGGGGATCTGGCGTTGGATGGGGGATGGGGATGGGAACGGGAGCTGATGGGTGCGTGTGCAGGGAATTACGTGCAAGACGCGTGAGCGCGGGATCGGAGCGGAGCTTGCGGCCTAGGGCGTTTTCAAGGGAAGGAGGGGAGAGGGGGGTTCGTGTCCGGCTGCTAGGACTCAGACAGGTGCAACAGCGACAGTTTTAGTGAAGGCACGGTGGACTTTTGGTGTATGATCTGGTTGTTCGTCATCGTGATTTGGCTTACCTGGATATCCCGTTCGGCGGCTGCGGTGCTACCGAGGGGCGGAGAGAACGATCAGTTCGCTTTTCTTATTTCGTTCTCGTTCTTGGGAAATGCGAGCGGGTGTTTGGCATGCTGGATTTGTCTCTCTTTGGGGCTGTCAGTATCGTAGAGCGCGAGGTGAGTGGTTGATGTAATGAGAATCTCTTGTGTCCACTTCTTCGCATTTACTGGTGCGGGGACGCGCATGTTCCAGGGCGAATGTGTTATTTTCGGGTTCGTCTTCAAGTTCGTCCTCATCTGCATTCGTTGTCTGACTTCCCCATTCCTGTCCGTAGTTACATGACTTGTTTGAATTATCCACGGCGCACGCTACCCTCTGCGTAAGAACTCGCCCACTGGCCAGGCGCTGCGAGTTGGAGTCTTGTAGTTCTGGATTCAAAAGCACAACGCCTTGGCCCGCGTGTCTGTAGGCTGATTTTAAGAGGCGAAACAGGTTGCAATGGATCGCTACAGAGACTGATACAGCTAAGGATGATGACGAATCTGCAAAGGCGAGGGGTTGGAAGCGATATCAGTACGTGACTAGTCAGCGTGTTTCACGAGACTCATATACAGTAGTACGGTACGATGGGACGACGTAGCGTAACGCAAGACAACATGGGCGTAGTGAGACAGGAAGGTGAGACATGAAGAGGAAGCGTGAAAGTACAAGAATGCAAGACAGAATGTGAAATGAAACAAACCGTGTACGAGAGGAGCAGGGTCAACGCATGCTCTGCGACAGGACGAGGGCACGGGGCGACCGATGCCGAGGCACAGCGATACAGACGGTCTTGCGCCATGCCCGGCAACCCTATCATATCGCCACTGGCCTCAGCTGCCCGTGGAAGCAGGGCACAGCCTCGGGCAGAACTACACCCTTCCTCGCGACGATGACCGGGTGGGATCTCTGGCGGAACCACTCGGCAGGAAAGGGCTCCGGCTGCCTCGGAGGCTGCGGGACGAAGAGTTGGGATGCAAGGGTGTCCAACATGTTGTACACGATGGGAACAACGGAGCCGGGGGTGCGCATCGAATGTTCGTCGCGTAGAGTCCGCTTCTGTATGTGGACCAGTTGTTCCGCGCTGGTTGAGCTGAATATGTTCGAGGTCCAGATGGCCTGCTCAAGGCTATCCCAGTCTAACTGTTGCTCGGCCCTTTCAGCGAAAAATTCCCTGTAGGCGTGACCGCACTAAGTTAATCATCAAGCATGTGAATGCGAAACGACTCACAGCAGATAAGGGGGACAACAGCGCTCTGGAATGTCCTCGACGAGACTAACAATCGGCGCTCGATACGGGCTTTCGTCTTCGTCCGAGTCGGGATGTTTGAGCCAGTGGCCGACTACATCGAAGATGCGGTCATTAGACTCAGGGAACAAGCGAGTCGCGAACTCAATCTTACTCAAGAAGAATGCCTTTACCCTGAAATAACGGGATCTAAGTATCGCAATGGTTTTAAGAGCTCCCTGAAATAATGCGGACTCACACGCGAGATACGTTTGAGAGGACACTCTCCCATTGAAGGCTCTGAACACCAGCGCCTGATGCGGAAACCCAACCAAATCAACATCTATGCAGTCGATACTATGGCAGCTACTTACTCCTCGGCCGTGTAGCACACAGCATCCGCAAGATGGGGCCAAATAGTTCCACGAAGTCGTTGATGTGCCCTTGGCTATGGGAGGGTGAGTCTATGGGAGAGTTCCACAGATCGACGAGATTGACGAGCCATCCACGGCCGAGTATGACGTTATGCAGGGTCCTGTCGTTGGGAGCAGGCTTTGCGACGATGAATGCCATAGAAAGGCCCTCTGCAAGATGCGCAAGTATCACCTCGCGGCCCTCCCCGCGTTGGCGAAGTAGGAACCTAGAGAAGGTCTACCATCAGTATCGTGTTATGCAGCAACATACTTAAACCCACTGTAGGTACACCAAGGCACCGGGCATGCTTGCACATGGCGGCGTATCGACGAACTTATGAAGCTGTTGAATATGGCGGACATACGAGGGCCCGTACCACGAATTCAGGGGAACGCTGGTGGAAGGAACTCGTAGACCATCCTTCAGGCCGTCGAGCATATAGCCTAGAAGCGCCGCGCGGGGTATCAAGGCTTTGCGACCTTCCGCAGAGGGTATCCAATGGGCCGAGCCGCGAGCGAAGGGAATATAGAGAATGTCGGTGATCCACCCATTCAGGACCCGGCGAGCGTCCGAGAACTCGGGAACACGGTCGAAGTGAAACATCAGAGGTGTTCCCAAGGCGAAGAACGGGATATGGATAGAATTGGAGAGCGACGACATCCAATAGTTTCTAAAATATCCGCAGTTCAGTGCAGCACGACGTCTACTAGTTGCGGAGAAGACATACCGCTCCTTCCAAACTGCATCATTTCGACTGCTGGGGTCTAGTGTGCCATATGCGATGATCATTTGGCACAAAAGACGGATGCGAAGATGGATTCCTTCGATGTTCAGCGGGTGTGGTCCCCCTCGGTGGATCCCACGGCACGGACCGTTGGCACTAGTCGCCCCTGCGCACTTGCCAGCAAGGCAGTGCGATATGCAGGGTTGCAAAATCGGAACCTTCTTGCAGGCTTCATTGACGAGTAAGACTCGAGACTGTAAGCGCTTTCCTAGAGTGTCGCGAAGCAGCCTGGACGTCAACGACGCAGTGACGATGACCCCACCTCGGACCACGCGGCCCGAGTTCGGCAGAGCAAGTGCTGGGCCATATAGAAAGGACTCGTCTAGTATGTTGTACGAGCCCAACTTGCTCGCGCGGATTCCAAGGGCTTTAGAGGGTCGCGGATCCCTGCAGTGAGCTTTGAGGGCAGTCGCATAAGCGCAAAACGCGGGGAAGAATGTGGAGGAATGAACTAGCGTGCTTGGTTCCAAATTGGCATCCAACAGGGCCGTAAACGCATGGTCTAATGACAGCAATGCTGGATCGGCAGTATGGCTGCCAGAGGCGAGTTGCATTCCTAGTCGAAGGAGTTTCTCCCAATCGCCGGAGACGATGAACGAAAACATGCGTATCTATGCGGTAATGAATTAGGTACCGCGCTGTTGATGTTTTCTGGGCGTGGAGCTTACCTCGTCCTCGTGTCGGTCGCAGCCTTGGTATCGGATGCCTTGGAGTGCTTTCCGGTCCGACAAAAGGTCGACCAACTTGCTCGAGAGCTTGGAGCTCCTACCAAGACAACGACGACGCCACAACTCGTCAAGGAGGATCTCCGTTCCACGCGCGATTGAGTTCGGGTTCTGGTCTCGAAAGAAGAGCGTAATTGCTTTCGTTATACGGTCGAGGGTGAGATGAACTTCCGCGGCTTCGCAGAACCGTTCCAAAGACTCGAGATACGTCGCAAGGTGAGATGTGAGGGCGTGGGACTTCATGAACTGAATACAGTCCTCCGGATCCGGAAACAGGTCCGCTACGCGCCTTTCGAAGAGGTCCGTTCAGCAGAAGAAGAATAGGGGGAATCTCGAATGGATAGTGCATACTCGTATTTGCCTAGGTCGAGGAAATGTGTACACACGTTCTTGACGACGATACCATCAATATCTTCCCGATGCCCACGAGTCACGTCGAGAGCTGCTTCCATCATTGACACCTTGCGATATTGAAGAACGCACTTTGTGTACTCGAAAGCGTCGTGGTAGAGCTGCGCGCTCATAGAGAGGTTGCCGGCATGACTGTAACACACAGCGGATGTGAGAAGAAGTTCCCTACTGATGCCCCTATCCGGGCTGAGTTCGGCACAGGACTGGAATCGTTGAGCGGCGTCCTCGAACTCCTCGGTAGTAACTGCGGCTTCTTGCTGAAGGTACGCCTGGGCAATGTCGCTCTCGAGGGGAAACCCTGCCTTGTCGAAACAGTACTTTGCTTGTTCGTACTGCTGTTTATCCATTAACGCTCTACCTCGTCGGGCCCAATCCTCCGGGAGAGAATTTGAATTGGACTGCTTGAACAAATATGTCGAGCCATCTTGTACCTCAACCTGACCTCTTGTCTTCCAAAGGTCCTGTAGTGATCAGATTTGTGAGCCGTCAACGTTTCAGTGTCACGGTAGGTAGAAGTGGGGTTGACTATTACTTACCAGCACTGGGTGCCGATGGCTGAATTCTTCAATGATGAAAAGATTGCTACGCGCCCGGGTGATTGCCACATACAAGGACTTCAACTACGTGTGAAGGGGCATGAGAAACATTTCAGCGGCCCGGTTAGGAATATTACATGCCTCCCGACAGATGTTGCGGTACTTGTCTACCGAGTCTTGCGAGCGCGTTGGGTTATTGAACAGTCCGCACACAGTATCCCATTCCCTCACACCCGACTCCGAGTTTGCGAAGAAGTTCCAGAGGAAAACCTGGCGTGGAAAACACCGTTAAGTTGAGAGATAGAGATCGTGTACCTGGATGGTCGTACTCACATCGTTGAACTCCAGACCTTTGCTCTGAAACACCGTCCTGCGGGAGAGCGTCACCACCTTCAAGTTATTGTAATATCAGACTGCACGCAACTCACAAGATGAGACCCCCAAAAACTCCTTGAGAAAACAACGCTTCACGAGCGTCTTGGTCACGGACAATTATGCCTAGTCAAGTTACAGAGGAATGAGACATAGTACGGTTGCCCAGACCGTGGACGCAGCGCGATGGAGGAGCAGGACTCACATTGTTCTGCGCCGAGTTCGAGTCTGTGGCATGGTCAATTGAGTGGGCTAGATACTACACAGTGAGATTATTGGCTTACGGTCCTCCGGCGCGATCCTTCTGACCAAACAAGCTCGAGAGGTCGGCGGATCCCTTGATAAACACCGGCGGGGGCCCTTCTCGCCAGCCGCTGTCGCCACTAAGCTTGTCAATGGTCTCGGGCCACAGGGTGGTAAGCAGCTCCACGATGGTATGCGCGCAGTCGGTGATGCCGGAATGAGATCTATAGTTCACCCCCAGGTGAAATGTGCGTGGGGGAATACGGGATTGACTTGCACCCCGCAGTGTCTGGAAGAGATGCGCAGAGGTTGTGTCGTCAATGATGTCAGCTGGTCCTCATGCTCCGGTGAACATATTCTATACCTCGATCCTATGCATCATCGATGTCAGCTCGCTGAACTTGAAGGAACTGCCAAGGGTGATCGTTTGCGCCGTATCGCCAGCCCAGAATAATCCGTTTGGATTGTTGCAAAGCCACCTGAGGACTTGTAAACGCCAAAATAATCAATAACGTTGGCCCCTGCAACCAAAAGTCTCGAAGATACTCACGAAACATGTCGACGATGAGATTATCTTGGGCCTCGTCGTTGTACCTAGCACACACCATTTATATAAGACCAGGTACAGCGCATTAATAATCGCATAATAAGAGACTCAACAAAAATTGTACTGGATGCCCAGGGAGCCTGTGTGTCGCCAGGACAGCGAGTAGCCGGTGCGTCCTGGAAAAGGATGACAGCTGGATGAGTCCAAACCACAGTCCTAGCTCGATGCCTCGTACCGTTCCGCGTCATCATGTTCTCGGCGGCGCCGTTTCAGGGACACGTATCGCTCGAAGATGTCGTACACCTGATCCCGCATAGGAGCAAATGTCGGGGCTCGCGTCAAGTAACCACGAGGACTGCCGACCGTCCCCTCCGAGCCTTGGATTACGCCTCACCATTACACATCAGCGATGACCTTGGCAAAAACAACTCACAACGCACCCATTATTTCCGCGAAAACAGAGGCAGGGTCTGAAGTTACGTGAGACATCAGTATTGACAGCGATCATAGCTGTTCCACACACCCAGTCCCTTGGTCAAGTTCTGCGGCAGATGATCCCAGTACGCCTTGACAAATCGCCTCCCAGAGACAAGACCCACTTCGTCATCATCACGACCACTGTTTCAACACCGAGGTGAGGATTTTGTGACAATGATGCTCAGTAGACTTACTCGTCTGTGTCGTCGATTCGTGCGGACAGAACACGAATCTTCTCGGCGAAGTCGGCCTCCAACAAAGCGCGGAGCTGCGGAGGATTCTCAACTTGGACCTGTCGCGTCAAAGGCGACGGATTAATGTACCTTATCAAATTCGATGAAGAGGGGGAAATGGTCATCCTCCAGCTGGCTCCATTTCTTCGGGAGGGGCCGACGGTGTCCCTCTTCGCCCTGTCTGTTCCTGAGGTCCACTAGTTCGTCCTGACTGAGTTCTGCCAGCCTGAACGACTCCAAGAGCTCGTCGGTCGTGCGTCGCACTTCGCCTGCCAGCATTCGCGAACGGGTCACGAAGAGCTGCCGGGGCTTCGAGAGGCCCCATGGCGACGACGACCACCCGTGTTCGATCGAAACAATCTTATACATCATTGTCAATGTTTTCCTGTAGATCGAAGTCTCGTGAGATGCGAATGTTTCCGGTCATGAACGGGAAATATCTCACCCTGTCCCAGAGCGGCCGATGACATAGCATGAATGCGGGTGCTCGATGATCTGTCTCTCCATGGACCTATACAAGGTCAAAGATTGAGTCGGAGCTGCGGAAGGAAAAGAGACCAAACGGGAGACTCAACGAAGGATCGAACATGAACTCAATATCCCGGTCCGCGATGAGACCTAAGCGACATGAACGGCGTCATCCCATTCGACATCGAGTGACTACATACTATTGAGGAGGGCCTAAAACGGAGTGATTGAGTGGAGGCAACACCGAACAGGATATCTGTCTTACCTTCGAGAATCCTACGAATCGATGCATTGATAACATCATCGAATACTGTAGAGTCGCCAGTAAGTGTAGCCTTCGGAAAGAAAGGACGGGCAACGCACATCAAGCTCTCCCAAGTTCTCCACCAGCGTGCGCGGTTTTGACTTCTCGCCCTGCCGGTCAGAGTCCGAGAACGTGAGTGGGATAAATACGTCATTCCCTCGGACGTTCCGTGGATGACTACGGGCCCGACAACTATTCACCGTCAATTCATGCATCGACGGACATTAGGGAGGTATGGCCTTACTGATCGCGGTATCGCTTGCCCTGCCGTCCCAGGTCTCGCCCGAGGGCATCCCAGAAGTTGCCCATCCTGCCGAGTTCCGCATGGTTGTACACGCCAAAGATGCGCAGTGCTGCACGCCGTACGGTGTCAGAGGCGATTTCGCACTAGAATGATGGTGCGCTCGCCTTGGTGCTCCACCTAGGCGTAATACTTAGAACACGTCAACTGAAAGTACCGCAGTACTCACCCCAGTCTCCGAATCTGTTACGCAGTCAACCTGATACTGCAGAAAATGGCTGAGCTCAGTTGTATCCCGCAATTCGGATGATCACGGAGACATACAATCAAGCGGGTGTCCCCTGAAACATTCGCCTTGAAAATCGGCATCGCGTTCTCGACGTCGGAGATTAGAATTTGATTATCAGATGAGAAGTGGCCGTGCGAGAGGTCCCTGTACGATGCTGCGGTGAGGATACCTCAAAGGAGTTGAACGAATGAATGTGGAATGCTCACTTGATCTTCGTCATGACCAGGCGGAGCGTCTCGGGTGACCTCTTGCGCAACTTTCTCAGCTGCGAGTTCGCGTTGTCGGTCACGTTGACCTTCCACTCGCCGAAACCTTTGACCGTCCCAGCGTACAGCGCAGCTCTTGGAGCGGTCCCTTCGTAGATCTCGTCAGAGTGCTCGGCTTCAGACTCAGCTTTCAGTCCTCGAGTATCAGGATCGGGGTGGTCAGTGCTGACTTGATCGATAGTAGCTTGCGAGCCCGCGCCTTCCGGATGCACTTCTGCATCACGAAGGACAGGCTGTTGTCTTTCAAAAAATCGGACTGCCTCTGGGTCTCGTAGGACCTCAAGGAAGAACTGAAAGAAGTTAAAAACATAGGGCGAAGGGTAGAGCATGTGCGTACCTTGAATATACGGAGCTGGTTTCTGAGAATAACGCGCTCCGCGACCGATGCCTCCGAGCGTGTAGAGGGTATGTTCATACTGAGATCCACAAATGGCTTGACGGAGATCTCGGAAGGAATGAAAACCTACAGTGCGACATTGTCTGTGAGATGCGCTCGGGGTGTGGCTCAAAAAAATCTCACCATCGTGGACGACAGCCTCGCGATCTCGATGAATGCGGGTTGTGCTAGAATGACCGCATTCCACTCCTCTCTCAACTTCTGAGTCGAGACTGCCATCCGTAGGTAAACATCCTCGACCATAACCATCTTGACGACAGTGGAGGAAATTCTGGACAGCGTTGACGATGTTGTGCTGTTCAGGAACTCTCTAGCTGTCCTTGGGAAGTCCTTCTCAATCGTTGCTATGAATTGTGCAAAGCATTCGTCGCTCAAAACTGTATCAGAAGGATGAGTGGGTGAATAACTTTGATAAAAGGGTTTGCTCACTCGCAATGGCATATTCAACCCGATTGTCATCCCGAAGCAGTTGCCATAGAACTTCTGGAAGGGTCGAAGGGGAGTGCTGCAGGGCATCCCCGATTTTGCGAGTGTCTGAAGTGGTAAGGGGGGACTGCGGCATCGAGTCAGAGAGTGGGGAAGATGTGGTTGGGTCGCAGGAGTCGTACCCTTGGGAATATGCTCTGCAAGCTGGCGTGCGAGGAACCTACCGTGCTGCGGTAGTCTCGCCACGATCCGAGATGAGTAGCAAAGGCGCTCACATGAAGCTTGCCTTACGTCCGGATGACATCGACACCGTCGCAAATCGGGACAGTGGCACGTATGCCTGATGCATCGCGTTCGTCAATACGCCTCCAGTGGCCCGAGTCAAAGGGGAGTAGAGGGTAGCGGATGGTCTCAATTCGAGACATAAGATCGCTTACGATTCAAGAGATGCCTGCCTCCCCCAGTGTGTCAGTCAAGGTCCCTATCTCAAAAGGGGGAAGGAAGGCGCGTACAGGCAAATGAAGCGCTTGTATCAGAAACAGATTCTGTATTTTGAGGTGCACACGCATCGAAAGCGCGGCTGGTAGACATGCCACACAGCACTTTTTTCCGCCGGCTGTGAGGTTGTGCCTCGCCAGCGATGCGCCCAGTGTACACGTCGGACGGTGATGAGGATGATTCGCCGCCGCTATCGTGTCTGTTCGACTGCTTACCGCTTGGCCTTCCCTACATTTGCCCCGTCGCCAACGGCCCAGCGCGAACGGCCGCAGTGGTACAATCAAACCACGCAGCCTTGGGTCTGGCCGACTTCCCCGACTTGGGCGCTCCGCATCGGCATCCTCCGAGATATTAGCGCTTAGCTGTGAGCACGCGTGAGCCCTTGACGTCCTTGACCTCCGCCTTCATCCTCCTCCTCCTCAACAACAAGCCTTCAAGAAAGTGCTGCTACCCCCGCCTTCGTCCCTCTCCTCCCCACCGCCCTCGCCGTACACGCCCCCCCTGCCCGGCGAAGAAGGCCCTACCCCCAACCCCGCCGCGGCTGGCGGCGCCGTACGTCGTCGCCCCGCACGACCTCGCGGCGCATGCGAACTGGGACTTGGACTTCTGGGTACGGGACTCGTCGAGCACACGGAGAGCTCGGAGGACTGGTGGACGGGGTAGCAGGGCGGGGGGTGTGGCGTGTTTCCAGGTGAGTAGCCGCGTGTTTGGAATTTGTTGTCGGGGGTTGGGGGGTGGGAAGGGGGTAAAAGGAGCTGACGAGAGTTTGTATGCAGGGAATTATGTGCAGGATGCGTGAACGCGAGGCCGAGATCACAGAAGAGCTTCGAGTTGAAGGCTTGGGGATCGGGGCCTTCAAGTTAGGTGGCGTTGGGAGAGGACATAGAGCCACGGCGACAGTTTAGCGAAGCCTCGTGCCGGTGGATTCTTGGTGTATGATCTGGTTGTTTGACGTCGTGATTGGCTTACCTAGATATTCCGTTCGGTGGCGGCGGTGCTGCCGAGGGGAGAACGATTGGTTCGCTTCTGTTTTGTTCTCGTTCTTGAGGAATGCGAGTGAGGCGTTTGGCGTGCTGAACGTCTTTCTGTGATGCTGTCGGTATCGTAGACCCGAGGTGAACGGTTGGATGGTGAATATTTTCTAATCGGTTCGAACGCGTGTCTAGGTTCGTCCTTAACCCTGTGGTCTGTATTCATTTTTGTCGCTTCGTCGTTCTCACTTTCTCTCAGAGTCACAGGAACCTTCTTTCGGACAATAACCCAGGCACAACTATCCGTGGGAGCTCTCAACGCCCTCAACGGTGGCTGGGCTCTGAAGGATCCAAGTGTTGCAGTAATCCCTGCCTCCCGCCCTTCGTCAAGGCTTAGGTTCAGCGCGCAATTGAAGATTAACCGTAAATGAGAAGCATGTTATAGAGATCGATGCGAGAAAAGACGGGGGTGACCGAGGAAGCTAACAAGTACAGGAGGAGAGCGACAACGATTCTGCGTGACGATCGTACGGAGTACGTGGGTATCCTAAGCGCGGCGGAGGTCCAGACGGAGCATACGGGGAAAGCTTGCGCGAGGTACGTAGAAAAGGGAAGTGCGAGATGACGAGTGAACTTAATAGCAAGAACGAACGGCAGCATTCACAGCAAGGAACAACGAGGTGAAAACAATCACGAGGAACGTGAAGGGGTGCGACACTGTTGGGCATGGCCTAGAGCACGTACGTAGTCAAGATGTGCGGCATAAAGCGGAGCGAGGAGAAGGACGGTGGACGGCGAACAGTGCCCGTTTCCGCGCTCAATCCCTAGCCCTTCATACCATCTGTGGCTGCCCGCGGAAACAAGGTATGGGCAGGGGGCGAACCGCACCCTGGGTCGTTAAGGGTACCGGGCGAGGTTTCGGCAGGCGCCACTCTGGTGGGAAGGGGGTCGGAGGTCTGGGAGGAGACCGGACGGAGAGAAGCGATGGCAGAGATTTCAAGGACTTGTACGTGATGGGCACGACGGTACCGGGGGTCTCCACAGGATATTGGGCCTTGAGGTCCTCCCTCTGCACATGGACCAGCTCCGCCGCGGGGCTCGGAGTCGTGACAGGCCCGTTGGAGTGCCAGACGACTTGTGCGAGGTCGTCCCACCCTGACCCTCCATAGAATAGGCTTTTGCGGGTAAGGGTGGCGCAACCAAGGCATGGCGCACACGGGATGTAGGAAGCCCGCAGGAGATGAAGTGGGCGGAGACGCTCCGGGATGCGTTTGATGGTGTTGACGATGAAAGCGCGGCTTTTCTCGGAGAGCTCCAGATAGTGGCCCACTGTACGACCATCAGCCGGAGGCGGAGATGGGGTCAGTCCAAGCTTACCTAGGAACCATGCGTTAATTCTGGAAGATGACTATGTTAGCCACCGGCATGATTTCGGGGTCACATTGAGAAAGCGCAGACTCACATGCGGGATATTCCGTTCGAAATCATTTCCTCCGATGGGAGGAGGAGACCGGCAGGACCTGTAACACTCATTCAGTTAAGTTCGCCGTGGAAAAAGCAGTGCTGTTAATCTACTCGCCAGTTGGTGATGTGCACATCATTCGCAACAGTGGGTGAAGGAGCTTGACGAAGTCCTCGATGTTCGCCTGATTATGTGAGGGCGGGCTTACTGACGACTTCCACAGGTCAACAAGAGTTCCGAGCCATCCACGGCCAAGTACGACGTTGTGAAGTGTGCCGTCGGGAACAGCCTTCTCGCTATCGGGAACATGCTTTCCGGGGTCCGGAACATGCTTCGTGAGAATGAAAGCCGCCGCAAGGCCTTCAGCAATGTGGGTGATTATGGCTACACGTCCCTGGGAACCACCATCGAGTAGGAATCTAGGGTATGTATACAATGAGACGCCGAGCCATACAGCGATAAGCGTAGGCTTACCGTAGATATAACAAAGCGCCAGGCATCTGGACGCATGCCCGTGCATCGGTTCGGATATACTCTTGGAGGCGTTGAAGATGGTTCTGATATGCAGGCCCGTAGGAGTACCAAGTTCCGAGCGGTGCGACCACGGCTGTGCTTTGTAGACGATCCCGAATGATGTCAAGCATGTAATGCAGCAGGGCAGCGCAGGATATCGCTCGTGAACGCGCCTTGGGAGACAATATTGAATGCGAACAGCCTTCGGAGGGGCTGGAATACAGGATCTCGCCGATCCAGGTGTTCGTAACTCGGGAAGCTTCCGAGAACTTCGGTACAAGCTTCGGGTTGAACATGAGGGGTGTGCCTAATGCGAAGAAAGGGATGTGGAGGGAGTTAGCCAGCAGAGCCATCCACTCCGTCCTGGGGAGCAGAAGCATATGGTGAGTGCGACGTCAAATACATGTCATACGAACGACGATGCGTACCGTGCCTCCCAGACCGAATTTGCTTTGACGTTTGCGTCAAGCATGCCATACGTGACAATCACTTCGCACAAGAAACGTATACGAATATTGATCTCTTGCTCGTCTAGGCGATGCGGTCCTTTTCCATGTGCCCAGCGACATGACTTGGTGTCGACGCAATCCGTGGAGAGGGAATATGATATGCACGGTCGCAAGATTCGTATCGCCTTGCACTGGCAGGCTTTGCCGAAGGCCGAAAAGCGAGAGTAAAGGCGGTTGTCCAGGACTCTCCGGAGAAGCCTGAGTAAGGCGGAGTGCGCAACTGCGAAACCACCCGTTGCCGGGACCACACGTACATCGCCACCCTTTTCCGCATGCGCCGACTCGTATAAAAGAGTGCCGTGGAGAAGGATGTAGGAATCAGCCTTTCCCTTTTCGACGCCGAACACCTGAGAGGTCCTTGCTTCATCGCGGTGAGATTTGACGAGGGAGGCGTAGGCGCAAAACATAGGGAATATATTGAAGTCGGCAGCTATCCGTTGAGCCGCAACTGTTTCCGGGGGCTCATCGAATAAAAGGAATGTAAACGCATAATCGAAAGAAAGGAGGGCGAGGTTGCGATGACCCTCGGAGCGAAGCGTTCTTCCGAGGCTCAGAAGGTCCTCCCACTGGCGGCCAACGATGAACAAGAACATGTTTATCTGTACATTCAATAGTCAGCAACTAGGACCCTTGACAGACATTTACGTTGCCTTAATATTACCTGATGCTTCTCTAGTGGGGAGATCGAGTACTTATCCATTAGGGCTTTCCGACAAGACAGAAGACTGAACAGCTCCTTGGAATCCGTAGAATCGGTTGACCTGCCGAGAGTATAACGGCGCCAGAGCTCGCGAAGTAAATGGTCTGTTCCCCGTTCCACTGAGATCGCCTGGTTATCTCGGAAGAACAGCTTGATCGCCTTGAAAACCTTGTTCAGACTGACACAGACCTCTGCGGCTTCGTGGAGTCGCTTTAAGAACTCGAAATAAGCGGCGAGGTGAGTTATGAGGTTGCGGCGCTTCATGAACTCGATGAGCTCCCCTCGATCGCTGAAGAGCTGTTCTACCCGAGCGAACCTAGGTGATGGATAACTTCAGTAATCCACCACACAACGTGATTTCCCAAAGCATACGTACTCGCGTCGATTCCAAAAGTACACGCAGACCTTCTCCACGATGAGCTCATTGATATCATGCTTGTGATTCCGGACGACTTGATGTGCGGCCTCAACCATCGAGGCCCTTAGGTACTGTTGGGTGCTCTTCGTGTACTCCGACACGGTGTAGTACAGCCGTGCGCTTTCAGTGAAGGCCCGAGCACGGCTGTAGCATCCCGCAGCAGAAAGGACAAGCTCCTTGTGGTCAGGCATATTTTCGCTCAACTTCGCGCAGTATTTGAATGATAGGGCAGCCGTCCGGAACTCCTCCTCGGTGACTGCTACCTCGCGATCAAGGTGAGCCAGGGCGATTTTGCGCTCTCGCTCAAGGCCAGCACGCCCGAAAGCGTACTCGGCCTGCTCGAAGTTCTGCTTGTCCATTTGGACTCTGCCTTGCTTGGCCCAGCCCTCTACGTCCAGGTCCTGCGGCACTTCGATAGGGATATCATCCTCGGTAACCTCGATCCGACCCTGTTCTGCCCAAATCGTCTGAGAAATGAATCAATCAGCTTCCCTGCTGCACCGTTATCCGCACCCGAAACTAGATCAATTACCAGCATGGAATCCACCTTCCCCGAATCCTCAATGATGTACAGCCGATTGCGAGCTCTCGTTATGGCGACATACAAAGCCTTGAGCTGCATTGTACATATGAGAGACATTCTTCAAGATAGAATAGGGACTTATACGAGCCTCACGACAGACATTGCGGTATTCGTCTGTAGTCTTGTGCGATTGTATCCGGTTCCCCCGAAACAGTTCGCATACGGCTTCCCATTCCCTCTCGCTCGGCTCCGACCACTCGAAAAAGTGCCATAAAAAGACCTACAACGCACGACCTGTATCTTAGTTGGTGCAGGTTGGTTAGATTTAGGAACACACGTCATTAAACTCGAGCCCCTTGCTTTGGTACACGGTCCTATAAGGGCATTAACGTCAGTCCGAGCATCGTCCTTGGGTCTAACGCCACTCACATCACTTGACCGCCTGGCGTTCCGTGGGAAAAGAGCGCCTTGCGAGAAGCCTCGTCGCGGACAATGATACCTGATGATCCACAAGGGGATGTGATTGAATAATAGGAAACCGGTGGGCAACAAAAAATACTCACACTGCCCTGAGCTAAACTCGGACCTACGACATCCAAAGCAGGTCAGTGGGCGACGTACTGGGTATTATAATTTTGCCTACCGGACGTCGGCGCCGTTGTTGCCAGTAAACTGGAACAGCTCCTGAAAACCCTGTCTTCGGACAAACTTCGGTTTGGGGCCCATTCTCCACCCTCGGTCTGGGCTCAGTCTGTCGATAGACTCGGGCCACAGGGCGGTAAGTAGGTCCACAACCGTCTGTGCGCAACTGATGATTCCAGCATGTGATCGATAGTTCACTGTCAACTGAAACATTCGTGGCGGGACGTATGAGTGCCAGTAGCTAGGATTCAGGTTGCTTTTCTGTAACACATGAGACTATTAAAGCTTTATAATGCGATATGGCTCGTACCTCGACCCTATACATGGTGGATGTGAGCTCGCTGACTTTGAATGAGCTTCCGAGGGCGATCGTCTGGGCGGTATCACCAGCCCAACAGAGTCCATTCGGGTTGCTGCAGAGAGACCGCAATACTGCGAGTACAATCGTCATCGTGAAGGACCGCGACAGCGGACGAAAGCAAAGCTTACACAACATATCAATGATGAGGTTGTCTTGGGCCTCATCATTGAACCTGATAGTTCAAGGGGTGAGCGATACGAGGTGAAGGTATTTCGTTCCAACTCGCAGATACTAACAAAAACTCGACAGGTCTTCCTGGGAGCCCGTGGACACGGAGGAGTGAAAGTAAGTCGTGGGTCCTTGAGATTGATTAATGGGGGAAAATACGCAGAATGGGGCATGAGCACACCTATCCGCATCATCGCGCTCATAACGGCGCCGTTTGAGTGAGAGGTAGCGGTCAAAAATGTCGTACACCCTCTCTCGCATGGCCGCAAATGTTGGGTGTGACCTTTCACCCAAACGGAGGTATGTCTCTCGGTCGAGGTAACCACGAGCAGTATTTACGGTCCCTTCAGAACCTTTGATAACACCTGATCAATGTGCCATTAGCAGGAGAGCAAGCGATTGCAATGTTACCGTACCCATTATTTCTCCAAAGACGGAGGCAGGGTCTACGGATGATCGACGCGAGGCTGTCAGTGTGGCCTACGACATTGCAAGGCGAAGCTCTTACCCAAGCCCTTCACAACGCTCTTCGAGAAGTGGTCCCAGTACGTCGCGATGAACCGTTTGGCCGATATGAATGATGCCTCGGCATCACTAAACTCACTATACTCGATATCAGCGACTTACGACCACTTCGTCAGAGATGCATGTGAAGACTTAACGCATCCTCCGCTTCAGCAGTGCGTATCTTTAACAAACCGGTCGCTGCGAAGTCCGCTTCGAGCAACTCACGCAGCTAGTGGAGACGAAATCAATTCTCACATTGTGCATGCGAACACATGCATGACGCACCTTGTCGAAAGATATCAATAGAGGAAAATGATCGTCGCCGAGCTCGCTCCATTTGGTCGGTAAGGGGCGAGAGTATTCCGCTGGTTCTGCCTGATTCTTCCAGATGTCCGCTAGTTCCTGCTCGGTCAAGTCCGCCAGTCTGAATGACTCTAGGATCTGGCGGACAAGACGCTGCACTTGGCGCGACAATTCTCCCGAGCGAGTCACAAACAGCTGACGTGGACGCGGGAGGTCCCACGATGAGGTCCACCAACTCCGTTCAACAGAGACGATCTTGTACATCATCGTTAATGTTTTCCTAACGATGGAGATCTTGTCAGAAGCTGAGGTACTGAGCGACAAGCGAACGGCGTCTCACCCGGTACCAGAGCGGCCGATAATGTAACATGAACTCGGGTGCTCAATGATCTCGGTCTCGGTTCCCCTGGGTCCGACGAATGAGTAAGTGATGCAAGTGTCTTATAGTGGTAGAAGACATTCTTACAATGGCCGATACATGAACGCAATATCACGTCCCACACGAAAGCCTATGCAATGTCAGTTCCATTAACACACGTTATCGTAGCCAGCGACCTACTATTCAGGAGAGCCTGTCGATGTCAAAAAATAAGTGCGTGGCCACGCTGACGTTGACAAATTCTCCACCTTGGAAAAAATGACCTGCCGGTGCATGTCCAGTATCCTCTCGTACTTCACGATTTGTTAGCTGGTTTTAAACACGTAAGAGGAACGAAATCGCACGTCTTTGTCCTCGATTTCCCCCAATGTCGTCTCTTCTACCTCTTCGGTCTCCGTGCAGTCTTCGACGTGCCGGTAGAATTTAACGGGATCGAAGATATCGTTCGCGGTCCCCCGGGGCTGGCTGCGTGCTCGGCATCTACGTGACTGTCAGTGATGCTCAAGACAGGCTGCGTTGGAACGGGTCCCACGTACTGATCGTGATATGTCCTCCCCTGTCGTCCTAGGTCCTTGCTGACAGCTTCCCAGAACTTCCGCTTCCTGTGAACTTCTGCATGATCATACACCCCCAGTATCCTCAAAGCTATCGACAATGGGTCTTCAATCGAATTCTACCCGATTCGCGCCTTTGTGCTTACCTTGGTATGCGTCCTACCCGTAGTTGTGAGGACATAGACAGAGGAAGCAAAAATGAACCACTCACCCCAGACTTCGGATCGTCGACGGAGTCCACGAGGTACTGGCCATGGATCGTCAGCAATTAGATCACCCTGTGCTTCGCATAACTCACAACCAGTCGGTCGGCACCCCCAATTCTCGCTTTGAAGATTGGGACACCCTTCTCCCAGTCCACTATGGGTACTTGGTTGTCCGTCGAAAAATGCCCGCGTGAGATATCCCTAAATATGAGTAACGAATAAGCGACTGTGGCACTGCAACAATGGAATAAAGCCCGAGGACGCACCGCATCTTCTTCATGACCATGATAAACACGTCTTTCGAGTCCTTGCGTAACTTCCTCAACTGCTTGTTCGCGTTGTCCGTGACGAAGATCTCCCACTCCTCCCCGAAGCCCTTGGCCTTCTCCAAGTAAAGCGGAGCCCTCGTAAGTGGGATGTTGGCCACCCTTGGTGTTGCAGTGGTCCCGGGGGTGGTCTGAGATGTTGCTGTAGGAGGCTCAACCTCCCGGGCCGTTGCTGCGCCACCGTCTGCCGTCAAGCCGCGAGGAGGATGAACGACAGCTGCCTCGAGCTCCCGAAGCTCACGCTGTCGGGAGAGAATATCTGTTCTAGCCGGTCCTCGCAGGACCTCCATGAAGTACTGGATGGAATTAGGGGATTTTCTGCGCGTAGTTGCCGATATGGCTCGCACCTTTAATACACCCTCTTGATCTCGAAGGATCTCCCCTTCCAGCGTCGACAGCTCCCGTGGGGTGGAGGGTATATTGAGGCCGAGGTCGGAGAATGGTTTGGCTCGGATGTCCGCTTGGCTCCACGTCTGGAGCGTAGGTCAGGGATGGAATCTGCATTGAGTTCAATATGTCGTGATGCTTACACGTCTGGTGGATATCATCGCAAGCTCCGAGAGCACCGGCCGCGCCAGCACAACCGCCCTCCAACACTGGTTCAATCGTCCAGCCAACTCACCTCTTGAGGCGGGAATGGCATCCGGCAAACTGGTCGCAAAACTCGACAGCAAGGCAGAATGCATGCTACCGAGAAATTGTTGTGCTGTCCAGGGAAACCGAGTCTGTACTATTTCATGCGTGAAGAGGGCGAAGGCGTCAGCATTGAGCGCTGTGCGAGCATTGAGGTGAGCATCCATCGTGAGTGCGAGACAGAACAACTCACATATCAGTGCACCCTCTAATCTTCCAAGTTCCAGAAGACGACCGACAACCTTCTCGAAGGCGACGAATGAATGCTGCAGGGCGTCCTCGAGTTCGCGCGCGTCGGCGAGAATCGCAGAGACGTCGGTCATGTCTGCTGCAGGGGGGGTATCGGGAAAAAAGCAGCTGAGAAGGGGTACGGCGTACTGTTCGAGGGCCGTGGATACGCATGTCCGACCATGGCGTAGGAGCCGGCATGCTGCGGTAGTCCCCACGGCGGCTCGACCGTTCATGAAAGCGCTGGTCCAATGGACTTGTCGCGCGACCTCAACGC
The DNA here is from genome assembly GCA_000338015.2 of Ganoderma multipileum BCRC 37180. NCBI lineage: Eukaryota > Fungi > Basidiomycota > Agaricomycetes > Polyporales > Polyporaceae > Ganoderma > Ganoderma multipileum. The sequence goes on from BACB01004922.1 coordinate 103,343, forward strand.
GCTCCGTGAAGCTCACAGCTCCGCTCTTCTTCTGACCCCTCACGAAAACATGGCCGTTTTCACGTTTCACGTTAGAAGCCGGCCCCGCACGGCGGGCGGGTTCTAAATTCAGTACACCATAGATGCACAAGATCGTCACCAATGCGCCCTGGAGGAGCTTCACTTTGCCAATATTGAGACGCAGTTTTCCACGCACATCACGACTGCTTCAAAAGAACCTGAAGGCAAGGGCAGTGAAGTGTTTGCGGGGGCCACGCGCTGGCATGCGAGCTTCTGCGAACCGTCTCTGGGGCCGCCACTGGCAGTTGAACCGTTTAGTTACATCCGTGATTGTATGTCAGGATTATCGAGCACTTACCATTGGAGCGTGCTGTATTATAAACTCGCGCCTTCAGCGGAATGCAGTGAGCCTCGGTATAAGGCCAAGTGACATGCACCAGTGGCAGATTCGCTAGAGTCAAATCGCGAAGACAAACAAATGTTGCCGATCACGTGTCGAGTTTCATACGTGCGCTCGACGGCATAGCCACAAGGTAACGCTAGCGCTTGGCACGCTCCTCCTCCGAGACAGTCGACTCATTGATAGACTACCCCTGTAGGCAACCCTCTGCCCTCGTTGTCATCCGGAATATCTGTCTTGTATTCGAAGAAATGCGGCGTTGAAACGTCCGAGACATCTGCAGGAGGGACTGTTTACGGCTACGGTCTTCTGTTGAGCCAGGTTTGATTTGCTCTGATGTCCCGCTGAGTCCCTTAGACGTTTGAAGACAGGGAAATCCGCGCCCACACCTCTACTGAGTAGAACAGTGAGTGTGTAATATTTATCGAATGGGAATATTCAGTGTTTGATCCTGAAACTGAGCCCGGGGTGCTTCACGGGCAGATAGATCTGGAACTTACCCAGCTGTCCGGTCGAGTCCCAC